>JAOEGS010021161.1:0-32711 GCA_025447755.1 Corythornis vintsioides | reverse complement strand
ACTTTAGCCACATGTCCACAGTGGTGAGAATCTGCACAATGGGAAGAGGAGAGTTACTGGTAGGGAAATGCAGAGGACAAATAACAGAAATCAAGTCATTCTCCATTGTTTAAATGTGCTATTTCCACCTACAACACAGGCATGCGTGTGCAGAGGGTGTTACCAGACTTGAGGCTGCTCTGGATTCAACAGACTCTATTACTAGATAAACTTGTACTCTACCTAGAAAAGGTAAGCATACATTCCTGCCAGAGAACACACTGATAGATTCTGGCCCTGCTCAAGTACAATGCTTCAATGCTTGGTATTTTTTCTCCCCAGCATGATCATGCTGGAGGGTGTATTTTATTCTTTGTGAGTAGCTGTGAACATTAAAGATTAAAAAACCCATCAGGCTTAAAAATCATCCCATTATTAGATACCCTTCTGACTCACAGAGGTAAGATGAGGGGCTGCAGTGGGTGAGAAGAGCCCTTGGCTGCTGCTTTGCCGTGTGCTGGGAGACATCTTTCTGGGCACCTGGAGCTGGACTGGCTGCTGTGGGTGGCTCTGAAGCATGTCTGCAGCAAAGAATGGTACAAGGAGACTTGGAGGAGGTACAATGCAAGGTTTTCCTTGACTTCTAGAAGTACCTGCAATATGGGACTTAAAATGAGGAAGGGACTTCAGTAACTGAATACCTTGAAGAGAAAAGGATTTTTAAGAAACATTATCATGGACAGAAAGCATCCCCAATACTATCAGCAGATATGTGCCATAGTAAAAAAATCCTCTCTATTCCTATTGAGTGCCCCAAGGTAGGTTCAGTTTGAGGACCAAAGTAGCCTTTTTACTTGCAGTCTCATGATGTTACTCCACAGCTTTTCAGTGCATGCTCCATCTTGCACCACAGATAGGCTGTAACTGTGTGCCACTGCCCCTCTGATGTGTGGGCAGAAGGTGGAAAAAAACAAGTCAGCAAAACGAGCAATCTTAAGGATACTGTCATGCACCCCAGAAGCTGTGAATGCCTGTCAGAGCCAGACAGTGGCTACTCCTTGTCCTCAGCCCTTGCTTTTGGATATCACAGGGCAGCAGCCTTCCTGCCTGGAGCACTGGGCTGGACAAATAATTGTAACGAGCAAGTGATTCTATGGAAATAGATGAAACACTTCAAGCTATAACCAAACAAGTTTCTAACCCATGGCTAATCTCCAGCTCTTCCCGCTGAAGTCAGCAGCAATCCCTCCCACCCCATCTACAGTCATTAGAAATGCTGCAAGAATTCAAAAAGTTGGAGACCTTGCCCATTCTCAAAACTGGGCAAGAGACAGATTTAACAAAATTCTATTTATGCTGCATAGAAACTTCCTTCCCAGAAGTCCATCTGCCTCCAGCAGACAATCCCTCCTTTCACTCCAAGTTCTAGAACACAGCCAGTCATCATCCTATTTAGGAGTCGTCATCTTCCGACAAGGGTGGCAATAAATACTTCTGATCGGCTCATTTACCTTCTGCAACCACAAAGCCAGATTCACAACCTGTTTTCTGTAGGTTGTAGAACCAACTCAAACTAGCGGCACAGAAATAAAGACTACTGTATAAAATATGGAGAAGGGTTCTGTGAGAAGATGGGTTTGTGGCTTCTTCTAATTTTTTTTCCGTGAGATTAGATTCTTAAAAGTTGCAAACCCTGAACTTAAGGAACTTTGGTGGTGCCTTTTTTTTCCCCAGCAGTTTAAAAGATGAGTTGTTCAGAAAGCATGGCAAGTATTAGAGTCATTACTTTGATGTCTCTCATAGCAATTTGAGATGGATTTGTAAGAAATGAGGGAAGTGCTGCTATTTCCTTTTGGACTGGCGCTGCTCGGCGACGGAGCGACCGAGCGGCAGCGCACGCGCCAACCCGGCGGCGGGCCGAGGAGCTCGTCCTCCTAATCAACTTCATAGCTGGATGCTCAGGGGCCCAGCAAACAAACACTCGTGTTTATTGTAACAGAATGAACAGAATGTACCACAGACCAGATGAGTCACTTTTCCATAGGACGCCTGTCTATTCTCCGGGTTTGAATAATGAAATATTGCACCTCTCTCTTGCAGTTTGTTCTGCAGAGTTCTACTGAGTTCATCACAAGGAGCTGCAGCCCTGCCACATAAAAACTGATTCATTCACCTCGTGAAAAGAAGTGTGTCTCCTGACAGTACACTCTGCACCAGGCCTCCTAAATCAGCTGGAGAGGCTGGACTTGCTCACAGGTGGTTCGAGTCTCGAGTGCTTTTTGAGAATGAAAATATGCAGCCAGCTTCAGCAGCATGTCGGCCGTATTCCCTTGGGTGACAGGCTGTCCTGTTTCATCCAAAGCACTCCCCGTCCTCCTCTGGGCAGAGTTTGTCTTTTAAACTGGGGCTTCAAAACCATTGCTATCTGCAAGAAAGGGCTTCTTTTAAAGCAGAGTTTGGAAAAAATCATTAAGAAATTATGACTTTAAAATTTCAAAACACGCAAAAAACAAACCCAAAAAAGCTGCCTATTCACTCACAGGAAATTCTGATTAAGTAGGTGTCCTTATAAGACCCTCCTGCATGAAATTCAAATGAAGGGGAGGGAAAGAGATTTTAAAGTAAACAAGTGAGAAGAGCCAGGGAAAACAAGAGCAATGTGCAGAGTCTCAGGTGGCCAACTTGGCAGAGCAGGGCATGAAGGAAGGAAGAGGCTGTGGGACAGCGAGCTGCTGGCGTTTACAGTAGTTGAGGAGTCTCCAGTGTTTGTGACTTCAACCACAAGTTGCTTAACAATACTGTATGCTCCTTTGCTTCCACATGCAGCCCCAGTCATGTGGGTAAATCCTGCTCTGACTTGAGGCTGGATGCAGGTGCACGGGTGGTGGTGTGGACGGGGCTGTTTGAGAGAGGAGGAGGACTGGCCAAGGGGCTGTTTCACAGCCCTGTGAAATTATAGGAGTCATGATGAGAAAAGACAGCTCCTGACTCAGGTCTTGGTCCCTGGACAGGAAAGGACTGGTAACTAACCAGTTTGGGACTGAGGGACTGCCCTGTGGTGTTGACAGGGCCAGTTGAAGCTAGAAAGTTTGATTTATGTTTTTCCCTCAAGTCAGCAGAGGCCTTCAAGTGCCAGAAGAGAATGACTAGGTGGGAGAAATTATGTGTTTGTAACATCCCAGTGACAGATGCAGGAGAAGAGGGAACCCACTAGCAAAGACGGAGCTGTAAGCTGGCACTTCAGAGATCAGCTTGCTGCTGTGGCTTTCTACCAAGTATGGACAGTTACTATGAAAGACACTCAGTTCATGTTTGTGGTGGAGATTAACCTTGGCTACAACTCTGCCAGTTAGAAAATTCTTTCAAGTTAAGAAATGAAATATTCCCCAGCTTAAAGTTTGCTCAGGCTATATCTCATCCCTGTGGGAATTCTTAAAATGGATCTGCAAACACATTGTTTGGAAGTTGTTTAAGTACCCCCTTTTCAGCCTGAAACACTAGCTGCAGTCATGGAGAAGCTGAATGACAGCAAAGCAAACCCAAAAATATCTACCACTAGCACTAGGAAGGCTGGGGGTGTGTTACCCTGGGGGCTTCTGTGCTCAGCAGTGATGTGTCATCACAAAGGGTCCACGTTCCACGGCTGAACAATGCCATGCAGGGTGTCACCTTCCCAAGGGCTAATGGCAACAGCTTCTCCAAACTGCTGAATTTCCACTGCTGAAGCAGTTTATTTTAAAAAATAAAAAAATCCTTATACAGCTGGGAATTATAAAACTCTGCAAGAGCCTGTGATGCCAAGGACCTTCATTTGGAGGCACACCTACATTTCTAGTGCTTTGAAAGCTGGTCTTTTCCAAAACTCTTCCTATAGATGCTAAGGCAAAAATGAATCTGGCAACAGTCTGTTCACCGTGAGTGATTATATCTTAAAGGGACATTCCCACTCTTTAAACATCCTAATTCTTCACATGTTCCTGGTTAAAAAAAAAAAAATCCAAAAGAAACAAAACACAAAAACAAATGAAAAAAAAAGAACCAACCCTTGTGCCTATGTCAGTGTCTTAGCTGTATAAATTTAAGCATTCCATTGTAAGCTAAGATTATCTTGCCTCTTGCCCACTGAGACATGTGGGTTTGGCTTTATAAGACTTCATAACTAGCCTGCTTGAACCCTGTCCAGCAAGTTTTCATCTAAATTGATTAGGACTTGGAACGTATTTTCTTGGACAAATTGTGTTCTAATGAATAGAACACTCCCTCACAGCTGTCCTGCCAGAAAGCCAAGATTTTTTCTGTCTAGAAATCATCCCAAAGTGACCCTTAGATAAAGTTCAGAATCCATTTTCATTTTTTTTAATTAAGAAAAGGTTTTCTTAATTCCATTCCATACATTTCAGTGCTAGGCAGCTGACACATGATTCCCCCTAAACTTTCTATTTTAAAGAATTTGGTCGTGATGTCAGACCTGACATGGCCATTTCTAAACACACTGCTTACATTAAATGCAAAGCATAAGACAGCTTCAGCAGGAGGAGAAGTCTCTCTCACCTCCATACCTGTAAACAGCATATAGGGAACAAACTCAGGGCCAGCTCTATTCTCCACTCACTAAATGTAAACATCAGTGAAGACAAACAGGGGACAGGTCTCTAAAGCCTCACCCAGGCACTGGGGGTTTCCATAGTGCCCTTCCCCAGCCATGGCTCTACAATAGGCCCCTCCCTCCAGCCAGCAGGCAGCTCTATGAGTTCATCTTCAAGATCAAGAGTGAACCAAGAGGGCTTTTCCCCTCAATAAGGGGTCCTGGTCACTCTGATGTCCATCCTTTGCCTGTCATGATGGACACATCTTTTCTTTTTTAGCTCCATAGCTGTTCTCCTAGATGTCTCAGCTTGAAACCTTGCATGGTAAATGTTTGTGCTGTGATTAGCCCATCTGGAATTTTTAGTCTATGATCATTCCCATGGTACACAAGAAGGATTTCATTAAATCCAGAATACCCAGTGGACATCCATGATTACATCATTTTGCTTATCTTTTAGCAAGAGTATTTCTAGGAACCAGGAGTGCAGTTTGGGACAAAATAGATCCTTTCTAATCTTGCAAAAGATGGTTCTGGCCCATGCACCTATGTGGAAATAACACACCTTCAGCATGGTCTCAGGATTTTGCTGACACACAGTACTCAGGTCAAGACCTTTGTTTACAGGAATTCAAAGGAACAGGTCTTTCAAGGAATGTGACTTTCCAACTCTTTAAACATCAGCTATATCTTTAATAAGGCAGAAAACTAAGGCAAAGTCACTTATGCTCAATTTTGAATGGAATTTGACTCCTTCAATGCATTATGGCATTGCTTGTGGAAAACAGGTAACAAGATGACAACAATAATAGGTAGTTTCCTCTGCTTTCAACAGACACTGCTTGCTCATACTTGCAAGATGCAGGGAGCTGCAGAGACTTACCTGAAATCCCCCAGAGAGAGATGATAGCTACTGCAGTTATTCACCAGTGCCTTTACTGAAAGCTGGTCCAGTCAAATCACCATGATTAGTCAATCTGCATGATTAGATAAAAAAAAATGGTCTTACTTAAGATTATGTTATTTGGCACATAGATTCAGATAGAAAAACATCACATACCTTGGCTAGAGGCCAAGTCATCTTTGCTTGGAGACTAATAAAGCTGGTTACAGTTGCAGCCATTGCTTGCAGCCCGTTTGTTTAGTTTGTTTGTTTTTTTTCTGTGTGTTATTAAACCAGCTCATTGGGACCTAAATATAATAACATGGAATGAACAGGAACAAGACTCTATCACACTGCATTCTGCAGGCTGCTATTGTCTGGAAATGAGGTTATAATGGGCAGATTTTACAACATGAAACCCTCCTAAAGGCAACTGTGATATAATCGTTCTCGGAGCAGTTATCTTTAAACACAAGCATGGGTTCAGCACCCAGTGGAAAGAGGCAAGCAAAGCTATGGGCCCAAGGCAAAACACCAACCAGCTGCCAAGAAACAGCCTCACTAGCCTTTGTTAGAGTTTGCCTTTTTAAAGTCATTGTGCAGTTTAATTAACTTGGTAACATGCAGATGAGAAAGTGGAAAAAAATGTGAAGACATAGGGAGATGAAATGCTGAAGCACTGAAAGATGTCACCTCCTCTGTGAAATGCTGACATTGTGAAATAGAGAGCGAAGAAAGAAGAGTCATTTCAGGATACATCTGGAATGGGAGATAAGACCAGAAGATTACAATCTTCTAGTAGCCTTCCACAAAACCTCTCTATTCACATTTTGCCATCATGGGCGACCCTGAACACAAATCAACAGGGCAGTAAATGGAGAACAGACAAGATGAAGAACTGCAGTCTAAGAATTGGGATTTCAGGACAAGGTGGCATTTTTAAGTCCCAAGAACTTGATCCGTGAGTTCCCTGAGGATATTAACAACATTTATTCACAAGAGCTGAAGGTCTGATCAAGCCTAAGTCATCACAGAATGATTAATTCAGAGATCAAAGATGTAAATGGGATATGAAAGTAGAAGAGAGAGAGAGGTGCACAGGACTCAAGTCAGCCCTTGTGACCACTTCTGGTGGTTCCTGTGTCCAACTTGATCACAGGCTTTAAGTATTTCTTGTTGTTGTGTTCCAGCTTGTTATACACCTCTGCTCCTCTGATTTTGCAGTGATGGATGTACGAGTAGTTCTGTGACATTGTATAAAGCTTTGAAGCAGAGACAGACAAAAATGTTTAGATGGGGACAGGCAAACTATTTGTTGAGTTGGAGATGTCAGGCCAGATCCCAACTATCATCTTCAGGTTAAGCTCCCTTTATGCCATATCCAGAAAAAGAGAGGACTTCAAGCTGTCCCTATGAGCAGCTAGGAACATCCTTTTTCTGGGGAACCCATGGGTGGCATCAGTCCCAGATGAAGCCAAATTCAAGGTTTTTGTTCCCAAAGTGGGTGCTCCCCAGCTTTCTGGTGATAGGAGGTGACAACCAGCATTCAGTGTGTGGTCTCATGGGGAGGAGCCCATCAGGCTGAAGTTGCAAAAATCACAGGATTATTTCCTGCCTTCATCTCAGGAAGGTGCTTTGGTGGGTCTTGAATTGCAGGTATTGAAACCAGAGAAAGAAGTGAACTATTGCCAGCGGGCCTGCCAGGACTTTTTCCCCTCAGCTGTGCAGAAGGCAGAGGACTCTGCCTCAGCTTGTGCCCCTTTGCACATGTGGCTGCCCTTGTCTCCAGCATGACTCAGAGGCTGGCACGGTCTCCTTGTGCATGGGCAGACAGGTAGGACCAGGCCTTGCATTCCCTTTAACTCTCACATACCCAGCAATTAACCAGCTCAGAAGCCACGTGGGTTGCCACCATCCCAAAGCAGCCCCGGCTCGGCCATCTACTCACAGGCTGCATTTCCACTGTGTTTAAATCACAATTTGCCCAGGGACTCGGTCTGCAGAGGAATCAAAGGGCTGAAGGCAGCTCTCAGTAGACAGGGATTAGCTGGATCCCATCCTGGTGGGAGGACTGGAGGCTTTGCCATTAAATGTGGGGAGAAGGGCACACGTGAGCTCTCTGTAGCCAGCACGCAGCATCGTGGTGAGTGAGCCAGAATGTCAGTGCTAAGGAAGCAAACAGAGAACCAAAGAGAGATGGGAGTGGAAAGCTCAGAATTATGGACAAATTAATGAACCAGCAGTACTGGAAACTGGAACAAGCTGTCAGAACTTCATCCCTTACAAGGGACAAAGAAAAAAAATTAAAAATCACAATTTCTGATACTTTTGATGGAAACAGTTATGCAAGACTGATATTGTTCACACTGATTTCATTAAGACTCTGTCAGCACTGTCAAGCTTAATTGGCCTGGTATTTAACATTTATAGAAGTCAGTTATAAAAACGTGCTCTACACTAAAAATCAGCATTCTATAAATGGTCCCAGGTCTAGAAGGGTTGCCTTTTTGGCACAGCAGGCTCAAGAGGATCCCACTTATGTGCTAAGATATCTCTAACTGAAAAGATTACAAGCTCACGCTGCATTCTTTGCCCACACAGTCCTCTCCTTGTAGATTGTGGGAATCTGGAGTGTCCAAGGGCTGCAGAGTTGAGCTTCCTGGCAGCACCCCATCACAGAAATTATTTCCCAAGAAATTAATCCCTGATTCTTGTTCTAACTTCTTGTTAAGTTAGATTCAAATCTGTGTATGCTGAGCAGTAATGAGAGTGGAAAGCAATGAGTAGACAATGGATTTGCACCACTTGTGACCATTTTGGTTTCTGGGCTGGTTAGGCAGCAGCAGTCCTCTCTGTAGAGAAAGGAGCTCATCTGGTGTCAGAATACACAGCAAACCTCGGCTACTGTCCTGTTCAGCCCTGTCCGCTGGGGCCACAGCACCTCTAGCATTCACTCCTGCAGCTGGGGGGCAGGCTTGGCTCCTTGCTTTAGCTGGCAGCAAGCACACACCAGCCTGCAAGTCACCGGTGCTATCAGTTCTCTAGTGGGCTGCCTCAGGGATTATTGTAGATAAGATTCAAATAGAGGCAGCAAAATTAATATCAATGAGAACAAACAACCAACACTCCCAGAAAATACCACATTCTGTAATTGTTATTGCTTCATCTGTGACAGGAAAAAGCAGTGTTTTAAAATAGAAGTGCACTTAATTGAATTTCCCTTAAGGCACACAAAATAAGCTTCCATGAAGCGGTATCAATTGTTCAACAATAACACGCTCTCCTGACTGAAAACTTGGTTAGGAATTTGTATTGTATTTTCACAAAACATAATTTTGAGCTCAGTTTCCTCGTTGAGATAACCAGGCAGATTCCACCTCAGTGATTACTGAGTTAGCTTATGGGGGGTGGTCAATGTGCAATCAATATCCAGCTTCTCCGTGGAGCCTGGTGGATCCACTGCAGGGCTTTAGACACACAGGAGCATAGAAGGAGTTGGTTGCTTAGATATCTTTGTAGATAAGCATCCCTGTCCTCTGTGCTGGGCCTCCAGTCTCACCACAGCATGTCAGCCCAGGCAAGGCCAGCTGCACCCTGGACTGACATCCTTCACCCTCCGGGGTTACAGGGCACACAGAAACAGAAACTGTGGGGTGCTAATAAAAGGCAAAGAGAGGAACACTCAAAGAGCACAGGGCAATGAGGACCCACACCCATTTCTGATGCTACAGCAAATGTTAAGAACCAACAGTCACATCTACATGTGAAATATGATCTTTCTGAAAGGTTGTCATAAATATGGCTCACACTGCAGGGATGGCCACGCTTTCCAAGTTTGTGCAGCAAGGAGAATATTTCCTAGGGAATAAGGTCAGAATGTTTGTATTCAACTGAATCAGTATGGGCCAAATTAATGAAGTTACTACTCCATCATAGACCTCTATACATGAAATCTGAGAAAGTGGTTATATCAACAGCACATCAATCCAGGGCACTGGTCAGAGGAACAGAAAACCTAACCTTCAAAAGTTTCCTTCAGCTTTGGCACAGAAAGGTTAACTTTAAAAAAAAAAAAAAAAATTGTTCTGAAGAGATGATGTTAATTAAATATTTGCATTCAAATCTTATTACACAATGCAGTCAGTTTGCTTTCTATACAAACACTGGATGCCCAGTGCAGAACAGAAAGCTGGGGGGCAGACACTAATGAGTAATAGTTCAATCCCATGGACCTTTTTAAACCTGAAAGCAGGAAAGGGGGGATATTTATCATCTCCAGACTCTGTGTGCATCTGCCTCTAAGTTTGTTCCCCATCTCCAGGGATATGCAAAATATTGTGTTTAAATATTCACTAGCCTTCTATTCTAACTGTATTCTAACTCTTTTTCAAGCCCAAGAATAATGCAAATTATATTCAGTAAAACCAGAACCTTGTAGCACTGGGTAAGTCACATGCCAAGTTAGCCCTGATGTGAAGCAAAGCAGCAAATGATCCATCCAGATGGGAAATGGTGACAGTCCCTTAACTGCAGCAGTTGTAGGTGTGCAATTTGGCATTATTCAACAGACATCATGGAACTATTTATCCTGTCTACGAGGGAAACAGGAAGTTTATTAAACTGGAATATTGCTGGACATATCACCTGGCTGCTGTGTTTCCTGTTGGAATGCAGAACTGGATGATCCCTTTCTGCACTGATGTAATGTGCTGCCATGCAGAGGATTTCTCTGCAAGCCTGAGACCTATTCCTCTGACCCCAGGAGCACACTGGATGTTGTGCATCCAATTCCTGACAGGAATGCTTCATTTTGCTCTTGAGCAACCACTTCTGAGCAAGCCAGAAGCAGAATCCAGCTCTTCTTGGCTGGAAGAATTGGGATGTCCCAAAATGGGGCTTTTTAACAGACGAGTGAAAAAGCAGAGAGCCCAGAGGACCATCCATCTCCACAGAAAATCATACAAATCAACAAAGAAAAATTCCTCTTCATAAGTCAGACTTTCTACAATGGTAAAACAGCTGCATGCTGTTGGGCTTAGCTCTGCCTCAACAAGGCCCCAGAGGACAGAGTGAGGCTCCTGGGTCTGCCTTTGGTAGTTGCTGAACCAAGGCGACTTTAAATGTGCCCTGGATTTACCGTGGGAGATGGGCTTGGTCAGACAGCTCCCTGCACAGACCCTCCTGCCACCCCAGGCCTCCACTGCTCTCTCCACGGGCTGGACTGGGCTCAGCTGGGCTGCTGCCACCAACTCACTTTCTCCAGCAGGTTGACAAGCTGCAAACATGGAGCCTACCTCCCCCAGGATCTTAGCAGGGTGCAGGATGATGGTTGGAGCACAGCATTCTATCCACCACGGAGAAGAAAATGGGAGTGATGACCAAGCTTTTCAGACATCACTTTCTGAGCCACCATGTCCTCCTGCAAATGCACCAGAGAGCACAAGGAAGTCACAAAGAATTGTACTTTCTCTTCTCTGAGCAGCGAGCTGCTGAGCATGACCAACCTCCGATACCAATATAAGCTGTGGGGCAGAATTTCTTTTTCCCCACTTTATTTGCCCTCCAGAAATAACAGTTCAATAACAATCCCAAATGATTTCTCTTTATCCTGATGAAAGTTTTCTTACAACAGCAAATAGTGTTGCTTTCAGAATTACCACCCCAAACACGTGTAATATTTTGTTGAATTTAGCCAGTGAACATCCTTTCAAAGTGGATAGTTCAAAAGCTTGCTTGCTTTCAGCTAAACCAGTACAAGATACACTGTTTTGTCCAACGAATCCCTCCCAGATTTGCAGCAGGCCAACTGGACTCATAAACTGTTCACAGATAGTCAGATTTAAAATAGGAAACATTTTTTCTTTTGTTTGTGCTAATTTTTTTTTTCAAAATCAGATGACAAATACAACATTAGCATGATGTATCATTTTACAGATGTATAAAAGCCCTTCTCTGACATTTCCCTCTTCATAGCAGCCTGCAGAAGGTAATTTAAGAGGCAGGCATTTCTTGAAATATCACTAGAGACACTCATCCAAAGCACACCAATCTTTCTGGCCTGTTCTGAACAGAGAAACTTCAACAGCTATAAACATTTCAAGCACATTGGATATCTCTTGAGATATTCCATCCTTCCATTTCTAGCTTAATACAGCTGGAGTGGGCAAACCCCTGCATACATACAGGCAGGTGAACCCAACTGCCATCCCTCAGCACCATCTGTGCCCTAGTGCTCTTGTCATTATTCCTTCTTCTGCACCTCATCTCTTTGCCTGGCTTTGCATGTTGTTGAACCTCAGCACCACCTCCATGAACTGCCCAGAGAGCACCACAAAGCCTGGTGTGGCAGGGACCCCTGCCTGGGTACTCAGCCCAGCCTCCTGCTCAAAGCAGATCTTACCACCAGTGCCCCTGGTTCAGATGCTGTCCCACTCACCAGTTTGCCATGAAACCCCCCATAGCAATAGCCAACCTACAACCCTGCCTGAACTGGTGACCACGCCAGAGACTACTTGAGACTTGGTGAAGCATCACCTGGGAGAAATACAGTGGAGAAGGAAGGCCCCAGCTACACAGAAGTTAGTATTGCCTCACCAGGACTGACCACATTATGAATTCTTACAAACTGTAAAAATGACCAGATTCCAAACTTAGAGGCAGGAAGAAAAGCTAACTATATACTATAATTACATTTTCTTTGGACTTCTCTAGTTGTACATGTGAGCTGGGGTTGAAAACACTTCATACATAGCAGAGAGGAACTAAAAGCATGCTCACTTATTTAAACCAGCTTCCAGTAAATGCACAACAGATAGAAACTTTTAGTGAAACAGGAATTACCTTTCTTTCTACACTACTTTTTAAATTGCTGTCCATTCCCTTTGCAGAGAACTAACATCCCTCTGCATGTAACCTGTGCTGAAAGGACAGGGACTAGTAAGGTAAAAACACAGAGGACACTGCTTCTCATGTGTTCACCCAGCCACGAGCAGCAGAGCAAGCAGAACAGGGATCTGTTATATTAACACTTCTCAACATGTTCCTCATGCAGCTGCAAGAGGATGCTCCCTAAGCAGCCTCCTGGGCTAGCCACATGCTAAGGAACAAACTTTTGACTTCATGACACCCTCATTTTGCTCTAAAGTTTTTGCCATAAAGTTCTACGCATTCTATCCACTTGCATGGTGAAAAGGTTTTTACAGTAAAAATTCAGATATTTTCTGTAAGTTCACTGAAGTTCAGTAAGCTGTTTTATTTCAGTGCTAGGAACATGTCTGCTTGAGCTAGAAAATTTCTTGGCAAAGTGCAAATCTTCAACAGAGGAGTCAGTACTTGTCAGACCATGCAGAAAGCTCAAGAGCTCCCTTCTCAGCAAACCTTACACCTTCCTCATAACTCCCGTGGCTTTGCACATGCCTGCAACTACATGCCCCAGAACCATACACTAGTTTAGAAAGGTAAAAGATTTCTCTTTTTTTCCCCGAGTTTGAACTTTGGCTTTGTTTTGAAATCAGTCCCTTTTTTTTTTTCCTGACTAATGCAGCTCCTGAAGGAACACCTCCCTCAGGCCAAAATCAGGGAAGATGCTTGTGATGATCTGCCAAGATTTTAACAAGGGCGTCCTCAGCACCTCGAAGCTGCACGGGTGGAATGTGGCCTATGTTAATAAGAGCTCTCTCCCCATGCTCAGAGACACCCTTGATGCCAGCTCACAGGATCCTGAGGCCACAATGACAGCATCCTCACAGGCTGTTAACCTGAAAGACAGACATTTGCATTTTTTGCTAATCCTTTCCAGTACTTCATTCTTTGGAGTCTTTTTTTTTTCATACCCACAAGACCATAGAATTGCTTATTTTAGTCTGAAGGAAGCTAGTCATGTAATGGCATTAATTGTGAGAATTGTCCCTTGTTTATTACCATGGCACTGCTGGCACACAGCACATACCAGACAGACAAATGAAGGGCTTTCTTCAGGAAATTGCTCAGACACAGGCAAAACCTCTCTAGGAAAGAACATTTTGGGGATGTAGGTGTGAATCACAATATGCCCAGTGAGCATTCCTCTGCACATGCAGGAGGTAGCCCAGTGGGTATGGAAGCCTGTGCAGGGGCAAGCCAAGGAGCACAGCACCACTTCACCCAGTTGCAAATGTATCAGCTGCTTTCAAGACATGGTGCAGGAGTGACCACTGCAGAAAGGGGGTCAAGTCTGAGTCTCTTCTACACTTGAAGTCACTATAGCAACAAGAGGGATCAACAGCATCTTGATTTGGATGTATACCTTTGAATTTCTCAATCAGAAAGAGTATTATGGGCAACAGGGAACATAACCAAGCCAACTTTCTACTGGTTTTATCGGAAGATGTTGCAACAAGACACTTTGTGCATTGTTTACACTGCCAAAATGATGAAACCACAGAACAAATGAAAGTAAAACCCCAGGCTGCTTCACGTAGCTTCTACACCTTAGCAAACCAAAGTCACTACTAAATTCTAGAACTTCCCCACACCATCTTCTCCCTTCTCACAAGGGAGGAAAGCAGAATTCTTCAATGCTGTTAAAAGACTAATTCTTAGCACTACTTGCTCCTCTCGAGTTTGTCAAGAGAACACAGTGGTGACCCCCCTTGTGCCTGGAGAAGAAAGCTGGCATGGGAAGGTGAAGAAAACACCAGCAACACCGAGAGAAAGAACAGCAAGAGAGCGTGTTTAGCATTATGGACTTGTTGCCAAGTGGAGGCAGATCTTTCCTCGTTGACATGACACAGACTTCACTCTTGGGCTAGGTGTGCTGGACAGAAAAGAGCTGGGATCACCCCCAGCTGCTCAGCTGGTTTTGGTCTGGTTAATCTCTACCAGAAACACCCTTGCCAACCCTGTCCCTTTTCTGACAATCCTAAGTATCAAGGTTAAAGATCAGAATCTGAAAACAAAACATGTTGAAAGACTTGTGTTCCCTGCAAGTGAGAAGCAAGCATGTCTATCTGTTCAGACTGCATGCTTTTCAGCATGGGCATGCTGGATTATCAGCCTTTACATGATAGCTTTCAGCAGGGGATCACACAACACGGTGCAAACAAGCCATATGCTAACCCTGTAAGGCAGGGATAAATTAGGATTTTCTGTCTTCCTGAGCAGAAGACTAAAGAACTGAGAAGTTCAGGGATTTGCTCAGGGTCACATAGAAGCAGAAGAGCTGTGAAAGGAGCCTCTGACCAAAATAACATGGACACATTGGAAAAAAGTTCAAACTCCACAGTTTGTGGCATTCTCATGGGATCACAGGCCCCAACATTTCACCAGGTCAAGCAACCCATGCTCTGTTCAAGGATATACATTCCTTTTTTATCATGTAACCACTATGTGACCCTGTCAAAAAGTTCAGGGGCTTCTTCTCTCCAATAAAGACTCTTAGTGCCTTTTTAAGGGGAGGAAAAAAGAAAAGGAGGCCCAGGTGAGCATACAAAACAAAAGAGTCACTCCAAACAATATCAGTAATTTTCTGTTCAGGTATATACTTTTTATATACACCTTATAGATATATACTTTGTATATACTTTTCTGTTCTGGAATAATAATAACCTGTGTCCTGGGCACAGCACAAGCAAGAATCTCACATTAGAAGATCATTATCTTGCTACAGTCACATGCTGAGAAGTAGCTATTCTAGAGTGGGAGTACCCCATCTAGGAAAAGGAAAGCAGAGTGTGAAGCTGAAGATGCTGTAGGGCAGACACCCACTTAAAGGGCTTTAGTTACCAACACCCCACACACCCCTGTTACCACAGAGCTTTGCACCCCCATGAACACCAGCAGCATTGTACTTTCCTTTCTAGGCAGCAAAGGGGTAGTAGGGGAGATGCAAGAGCAGGTCTTGCTGTTGTTTTTATCTTGCTGTATTCCTAGAAGCCATGGCTGTGTTACCATGCAGAACAAAAAATAAGCTAGGCATCCCACAAAGTCATCCAGCATGTCTAGTAACACCCTAATAAGTGACAGCTTCTACCTTTTGCAACCACTGGCATCAGGAAATGTTATGAATTTGGTGATTCAACATTTCAGTGAAGAGTAAACAAATTATAGTCTCTGCAAGGAACAAATGGTCATGAAATCTGAACTCAACAGAGATACTTTCCATAACTCAGAACTTGACAGGGTGTTCTTACAGACCTAGCAGGGAACTTTCATCAAGCTTTGAAGAAGCGTATGAGACCTGCAGTCCTTTCATTTGCAGCAGATCTACTTCTTGGGAAATTTATTCTTCTTAAACCAAAATAATTTTAATCATTAAAAAAAAAAAAAAAAGTTTAAAAGTAGCAAACATTCTGATGCTGTGTGCAGAAGACTGGATTCTCACTCATTTCCCAGTAGGCTTGAAAATTGCAGCCAAGAGCATATGGATGCCAGAGAGATGCCTCCCACAGACTTGTAAGAATCCTTCTTGCTTTTTTAAACCTGAGAAGACCTTTGGTCCAAAGTTTTGCAGTGTGGAGTTCCAAGAAATGTGAACATGCAAAGAAATAAAATAATCCCTGGAGAGTTAACCTTATTAATAACCTGCTTCTTCTCCCTACTTAGAGTTGGTTCTGACAGAAACACTGAATGTCAAACCAAGGAAATTATGAGTATGAAATTGTCACGCCCAAATAGGCATGGGCAGAGCTCCTGATGATTTCACACCATCACTTCTCAAGTTACAGAAGTTGGAACTGGATTTACAAGTGGCATCAACCAAACCTTCAAATCCAAATACTGATGTATCTTCAAAGTATAGACCCAAATGTTTTTACTTCTCCCATCGGCAAGACCCCATGAACATTCAAGGGGTGAAATGTTGCTCTCTGTCCACTTGGGTGACAAAAGCACAGGGAGGCCGGGAAGGTCAGCGACTGCAAGTTCATTTTGTGCTTTTATCATACTTTAGGAGACATGGGTGGATGGAGAACTAACTGCTGCCAATAGAAACATTATTTCTTATTCACAGGGACATGCAGCAGCAAAACCAAAATTACTCAAAACAAATAGTACTGAAATTACTCAGGTCAAGGGCAGTGGAGCCAAGAACACCCAAGAAGGATGGGACACAGGTACCTTAGATCATCTTGACATTTTAAGGGAACTTTTAAGGGTTTAACTCTCCTGGTCTCATGAAGAGAGTCAGTGATGTGAGAAAAATCTCCCCTTCTTCTCCTGTTCTTGAACTTTATGAAAGGGGCAGTCAGCATCTCTGTTCAGACATGAAAGGCTTTTCCTGCTGAAGAGGGCTCCAGAGAACAGCCTGCTGGTGAAGGGCATGGGGAGAGCTGCAGAAGCAGCTAGAAGGGCAAGCCCTGCAGCAAAAGAGTGGGTTTCATCCACACACCTCTGTGCTAAAATACCTGGACTAGGTAGCTTTGCCACAGCCGCGTGAGCCAGGGCGGCTGAACCACAGCTCTGCCACTTCCCAACTCCCCCAAGAGTGGCTTTGTGATCCACCGGCCCTACAGGTCAACCGGTGCAACTGCCAGCACAGGTACGGGGAGCAGTTACAAATTCCCTCTGAGGATTACGGGTTAGCTCTCCTGCTCTGGCAGCAAATAATGTGTTGGCTTACAGAACGGCATTTGAATCCACCTCTGCTCACCCATAACGAGCAGCGTTACAGGCATAGTCAAATGCTCCTCTGGCCCTGGATCCCATGGAGGAGTAACTGGCTACCTCCCTGTGCCATCCACATGGCCCCTGCCCTTCGCTGCAGGGCTGGAAAACCCATGTCCAGGCTGGTAACGGGACAAAGAACTGTGTGACAGCTGCTCAGAGGGCTGCCTGCCTCCCTCCAGCCCGGCACTGCAGCTACCCCCCTGCTCCTGACAGCGCTGCAAAGCACGCACAAAGCCAGCTAGTTCACCATCCCAGATTAGAAGGTGTCACCAGTGAGCATCACCTGATGGCATTGTTTAGCTAAGGATTTTATTTTTTTTTTAAGATGTGTTTATAGCAGCTGTTTTGATAGAATAATCACAGCACTTAGCGCTGGCTTTCATCTCCCTCATGTGACTCACTTGTTCCATTTTCTAACGCTCAGCGTGATTGCTGTAGTGGCTCAGCTATCTGCCCCGTGCCCCCAGCCTCAGAGCGGGAGCAGAGGTGCTGGGAGTCTGCGGGAGGTTGGAATCACTCTGCTGCGGGGGGGCTGACGCTTATCTCTGCAGCTGGCTCTGCTACGTGTCTGCCAGCTGAAGGGACAGGGGCAAGCTGGAGAATCAAAGGTAGACCTGGCTTTTATCTCATCTCTGAATAGATGCACGTTTAGAGGTATCTTTATTCGATAGAGGCATATAGCTCTAAACATATCTATTAACAAACCTATTTATGGTGTATATACACATCAAAACACAAAAGGGTTTGAAAGCTTCTCATGGTGAAAGCTTCCCCTCTCATTCAACGGAGGGAAAAATACCTTGTTTTGGAAATACCAGAAACTCCCCCAGGAGTCTGACAGAAACATCTCTGCCCCCACCCCCCGAGCCATGGAGGGACTGTTCCCAGGCGCTGGGGCTGCTGGTGCAGCACCCCTGCCCTGGCAGGGACTGCCCGGGGGGCTGACAAAGCAGCCGTGCCTCTTGGCCCCGGAGCTCAGCACAGCTGCTGTGCCAGCACCTCACAACAGAAATGATGGCAAATCATTTCAGCTTCCCGGAGCGTTTCATCATTTTATGTATTTTTGCCTAAGGCAGTAGGAAACCTCCTGGTTTGTTCCAGCAGCATTAGAAGCACAGCTAAACATACAGATTTCCAGCCATGCTCCTTGAGCTTGCTTTCTTGACAGTTTTCAGGAAAAACTGCCCATCCATGATTTACCAATCTTCATGGAATTTTGGCTCAATTTTTAACCCCTTAATACAGATCACATTATCACCATCAGTGGAAAATATTCTCTTCTCAGATTTCCTCGTATTGTAAGCAGTGGGAATACAATGAATTCATTCTGCAGTTATAAAAATATGTAAATCCATTACAAATACAGCACTGAATGCATTTTCTCAAATTCCTGTACTCTTTGCAGCTTTGTTTCTGGCAGCACCAACATCCTTCTGCTGATGATCAGATTGCCCTTCAGCCCCAGAATAATTCTTGGAATAAGCCTATTGATGCATGCTCTTGTAACATACTAACTCATATGGCAATTGGGAACTATTTTTATTGCTGGAGGTTATTTGTCCCTCCTATAAGCACACATTTTGACTTCACATATGATGCATCTCGAGCTGTCCTACAGTTTGATGCTATCCATCATCCATTGCAGCTCCAACACTCCTGCTACAAGAAATTCCATTAAGCACTAGGGGTCAGTCAACTGTATTAGAAAAATAAAACTATTTACTAAAACATATATTTAATAAGACTTCAGGGAGGGAAAGGATCACATGCACAAATTACCACAGTGGATAAAGTCTGAGCTATTATCAGGCTATGACAAACGCTCAGTATAACCCCACACCTAGATTCTCTCAGCAGACTGTGTGATCTGTGCTGTATCACCCTTCAGGACTTAGCTGTAGCCATAATTTACCATGCATTGATCAGAAAAAAAATCCACTTAGCAACAACAAAACAAAACAAATACCCCAACCACCCCAAAGTTGGTCCCATGCCACACCCCCTTGTTTCCCAACAACCTGTGCAATTTTTGCCAGGCATGCCACAGTGCTGCCATCATCCCAAACACAGCTTACCTAATAGTGCCAATGGGCATGGGCAGATCTTCATTTGCAGATCCAGTCCTTTTCTATGTGGCATTCCCCTTCCTCCCTGCCAGGGCAAGCAGTCATGGCTCGTGCCCCTCCCCAGTGCAACACCTAGTGCCCAGACCCTCTGGTTTCCCTGCTCTGGGGACAGGTGGGCAGCAACACACATCTAAGCTGCAGCCACTGGGAGGAACAGCACACAAAGCCAGTTATCCAGATGGTAGTGCCAACAGTGTCCAGCAGGATGGGACAGAGCCCCAGGTGACCCAAGTGCTCACAAAAACCCAAACCTCACTGCTCCCTGAACTGGGATGTACCTCCAATAAAACCCACTGCAGCACTTTGTGGGTGTTACAGAAGAAATCTGCCCCTGCTGCAGGTGATTAGGAAGCCAAACAGGACCAACATAACACCAAAACCCTCACTCTCAGTATGTCCAGCCAGAGGAGAGATGGTCTGAGGACTGCGCTGCTGGCCAGTGAACCAAGATGCACCAGAGGTGAAGGTAGGAATGCTTCTCTGTGCCAGAGCTCCTCTTGCCCTTCCAATTGCATCAAGGCAGCCTGATTCCAGGTGGCCTACAAGGGCTGTTGCATTAATCTACATTATTCCCATCTTTTTAAAACAAAAGGTAGAATCACTCCAGAAAGGCCACAATGGAAGAAGTACAGGCTCTCTGGCTTCCCCTTGATGACAAGTGAGAGCTACCCCTTCACTTGCTGCCACATACTATCTGGTTGCTTACACCATCTCCCTTTAATCACTCCCCTCCCTCCACCCCGTGTAGTCACCTAACTGAAGCTTACAGCACTACAAACGAGCAGAACAGAAATACAAACATTAACTGCAGTGGCAGGGAAGCAGCTGAAGATTGAAAAAACAGCAGCCAGGGATTGCAGAAATACTAATGATTAAAGGCATGACTAGGGCTTTGCATACCTCTTTCTGAACTGTTTGGTCACTTAACTATTGTGCAATTCATGCTGACTGCAGTTGTTGGGAAAGGTAAGAGAACCAAAAGTAAGAGCACCCTTAAGGAAATTCAGTTTAGGGAAGAGATTGCACAGCAGTGCAGCTCTCTGAACAACTCATATCCGATGGTACCATTCAGAGCCAGCAGCTCTGCTTGTCCTTTGCAAAAGGGATACCTGTAAGGACAGCCAGAACCAACATCAAACACCACCTTGCCTCTGCAGATACCCTTGTTTTCCCAAGAACAGCTGTCGACATTAGTCTGAGTTGCATGGAATTCTTCTAAACTCCTCTCCTTAAGGTGGACTGATGCCCCACATTCAGAATCAAACGATTTTGAAAATGCCTTGCTGTCTCCAAGACTGGGAAGAACCAGAAAGCTAAAACAAAGGGGGAAGGGGGAGCAACCCAAGCTCTTTGTTCCAGTTGGCATGAGACAATCATTCTTACAATAGCTTATTTTCTTCTTCCCCACCAACAGCTGACAACTCATGGCAACTAAGGACAGGGCTGCTATTGTCGTTAAGCAAATACTTGTCCAATCTACGTAGGAAAAAGAAGGGCTCCAGAGATGACGACATGTTTCAAATGCTCACAGGGGCATCCCAGGAGGCAAATAAAGAGACAGAGCAGTGGAGGAAAGGGTTCCTGAAGCAAAAACAGGGGACAGAGAAGTGGCCTCACAGATGCAGCTGCTGAAGTCAGAGCTAGCCTGCTTCATGCAGCTAGGAACTCAGAGAGTCCAGCACAGATTGCAGACTGCAGCCTGGGGCACCATCTGCAAGCCCCTGCTCTGCAGCCATCCTCCTCTGGGGCACAAGTCACCTGGCCTGGACTATCCCACATTCCTGTGTGAGGTGATGGCAAAGATAACTCTGGGCACTGGGAGAGCCCTTCACAATGACTTCTACCAGTAGGACAGCATTCAATGACTAGCGTGCACTGAGGACACATGATCTTTCACAAATTACTTCTTTATAAAAAAACGTGAACAACCAAACAAACAACTCACCACACACCCACACAAAATGTGTTTATTATTAGAAATACTCTCTTTCTGGACAAAGCATGAACCCTCCTCCATGCAAAACGTTTCTGCATGTTCACCGCTCCAGCCGCACACTCCAGGGGAGGATGGAGGCCATACATCACAACATTCACATATGGGATGAGGTCCAAACAACACACATTTTTACATGATCAGTCCTAATCCTCAAAGCAGGAACATGAGTGACTACAGTCCAGTCGTGGCAGTGCTTGTTTAATGTTTTGAATTGCTATAGGATGTCTGCCTTCAGGGTCTAGCTCTCTCCTCCCCTCATCTGTTGCATAAGGCTGCAGCCCCTACTTTCATGAACATTTGTGCAGAAGAGCTCCTGCTGTCACTGTAAAGTTTGATGGTGATGTACCTGACATGGAGACAACAGGTAAGCAAACTAGTCTCTGCTCTGTAGTAGCAGTGAGGGGCAAAGCCAGAGGTCACAAGGCCAAGAGTTGCAAGTATGGCCATGGGAAGCCTGGCCCAAAGGGATTTTCAAGACCTCTGTGCCTTAATACAGGTGAACCTGCAATTCCAGGCTTTGTGGGCTCTTCTTTACCGAATTATTTCAGGAGGTCCAGGTGTAAGCAAGAGAGTCATCCAAATCAAACAGCTCGGAGACTCACAAATGCACAGACTTGCAAGTACACCTTATGTATTGTTCACTCCAACACATCGTTCTATGCAATAATCATGTCAGCTGCTCTACCTGACACAGAGTCAGCAGCTAACTCATGGCATGTTTATGGGTAGAGAAGCATGAGTCAGAGGGAGAACTGCCTTTACATAACAAATCCCCTGCTACCTCTCCAAAAAGGCTTCAGTCACAGGGGATTTTGCCCATCTGTAATCCCAGATCTGCAAAACTAACCTGCTACTAGTCATCCCTGACTGTCCAAGACAGACCACACTCCACTGAGCAAGGCAGCCCAGGCAGGAGTAGCACTACTTGTGCCTGGTGTCAGGCTTCTCCTTGGCTGCCCCTACTGCCCTGGTCCTGAAACCTTTGCATGTCTTCAGATGTGTTTGAACAGTCTGTTTATATTCATCACCATGAACATCTCGGCGCTCGCCAATGTTTTTACACTGGTGCTGGCTGGGCTGCAAAACCCAAGATGGATGTGAGATAAGAATAATGAGAATTTAAATTGCACTCCAAGCCTCAAAATTCCATCATCTTGCAGTTAGATGTCACAACGTATGATACGTAAAGTCCCAGGATCTTACACAGCAGTGGCAGCACATTCTGGGGAGCCTGGCAAAAGAGCCTCATGCTTGTTTGGAAGCTGCCACAGCAGGCAGTTGGGTGCTGCAGAGCTGGAACTACTCAGGCTCTCTCTGGGCACTGGTCATGGATGTACAATTCACCTGCACTAACATGCTGCATGTACCCTGCCACTCTTAAGCAGACTGTTTGCTGCACACGCGAGTGCTCTGCCACCAATGAAGTGGGGCATGTAGCACTGCAGACAGCACAGCCACAGAAACTGCTGGTGATATGCTGGCCCTTGGCAACGCTTTCACAGAACAAAACCTAGCTTCTTCAGCCTGATGGATTCCTTCCCAGAACATTGTGGATCAGTTCTCTTATCAATCTGAAAACTCTACTGAAGGGTTTTTGAGTTTCTCAGATTGTGAAATACCTAAGAAGCCACAGCAGACAGGCACTATGCAGATAAACAATCTCAGTACAACAGCAGCTGCAGAAAGGCAGTAAACATGCATTTTGGCTTTCTGCAGCTAAACATTGTAAGACAAAAACAAGAAAGCATCCATGATCAGGGCAATTTATAGCCTAAAATAAACCCAAAGATTGATGAAGAACACGAGACCAAGAGAAACCATTCCTTCCACTTCACCAGTTTTGTAATCACTTTGGAACTAGAGAGGAGAAGAATTTAGGAGATTAGGGAAAAGTCATTCTTCATTCCCCATGGGTCTGATCCAGAGCTTATTGAAGTCAATGAAATGAATCCCACTGCAGCTCCACTAGACTTTTTCGACCAGGCCCCAAGAGATGATTACTTAAGAGGCAGTACAAGAAGAATCAACTTTGTTTCAGGAAAATACATTTAATCAGCATTTTCACGTGAGGTGAGCACAGACTCCATGAGGCAGGAAAAGCTCAATACACCTACCCTCAGTACTCAAGTGTGAATTGCTGTGAATATCATCAATTTAAGAAAACAACATTTATTCTCAACATTTTTTTCCACCCATTTACTGTTAACATACTCAGGATGACTAGAGATGATAACAGAAAATAGAAAATTCTGCTCCTTCTCTCCATCCGACTGAACTTGCACATTTGGTAGCACTTTGTGCACAGTCAAGCTCATTGTTTGCTCTGTTTTTTTGTGTAGCTCTTCTACAGCAGCGAGGAGAGCATTTAAATGTGAAAAGCTGATAGCATATCACAAAACCAGAATTCACATGCAGATTTGACTTAAACGGCCCTTAATTCATCATTTACAGTTGCTTGGCTCCTGAGTCAAGAATGACTCTAAGTTGGAGTTTCCCCCGAAATTCTGCTTTTACAAGCACGTTTGTTCAGGCCTCTGTCCAGAAGGGGAAAATTAACGATTCTTGGAATCATTATTATCTTTTGGGTTGCCTTTTTCTTTTTTTTTTTTTTTTCCCTTGATATGTACTTTCGGAAACAAAAGCCCCATCAAGACCAGGACTGGTTGCTCAGCTTGCACTGTGGTAAAATGGAATGCTATTCTTTAAGAAAACAAAAACATGAACACGTAAGCAGAAGAATCCCCCAAAGCCATACTGCATACCGTGAAGCAATGCTCAGCAGTTCCATCCAGGTGACTTCACTGGGTCAGGAGTTGTCTGTGTTCTGAAGCTCCTCTCCAAACATTCCTCTCTTTAACCTTTCCAACACTGAACTTCCTTTTTGATGCTTCATCAGTGTACTTTGCTAAAAATGTGAAGAAAAACTCGCCCAGCAGAGAGGAAAAGCTGCAGTTCTTTGCTCTTTACAGTGTAGAGCAGCAAGTGAATTATCAAAAGAATTAGCTAATAATGTTCTTGTGGCCAAAGACGGATACCCGTGGGACTGACACCCTTGCAGGGCACAGGAGAACACCATCACACTAGTGTTTGCTGAGGCAGGGATTAGGGTGAAGCTGTAGGCAGAATTACAGCCTCTGCAACAAGGAGATGAGGCCTCTGGAGAGCTACTGATCCCTCCTTTCTGGGAGTTGCTTCTGAGAGTTAGCCATTCTCCGGGTTGGGATACACAGATGTAGGAGTGAAATGTGTCCTGAGGCACCTGCTGCCACACAGATATTTTGGTAAAGTGGTCAGGAAGGCTGACTGCTGCTTCACCAAGAAAGAAGAGTATCTCGATTCTCACACCTTAACCCCAAGCTTTTGAAAGCCCTCAGCAAAGCCATGACTAAAGGAAATGTCTTGTGTCCTTGCCTCAGCAGGTCACCCTTAACCAAGAAATGGGCTATTTTGTCACAATACACATGAATACAAGTAAACTTCCCACTTCCTTATTGAGAAGGATATTATATTCTCAGGAATTAGGCAGAAATACTTTATTAATTTAGATAATTTTGTTAGTTTGGAGATTACATTTGAATTTGGAGAATAAATTAAAAAAAATAATAACCTCATTGGATGGCTGGAACAAGTGTTCTTCCAGATATGTCCAGCCTTACCAGAGAAGTATTGTTACAACTCCATTATTGCCATACCAACAGGCATGTATAACTTGGGTTTCATATTTGTTATGAACAGCTAAAGTCACCTCCCATGTCCATATTCAAAACAGGTCTTAGAAATAGTAATGTTTATGGAAGAAAACCTTTTAATTAGCCCTATGTTAACAAGGAATCCTTAGCAAATTAAAAAAAGAAACAAACACCAAATGTGTTCTCTTCTGGTTCTAAAGGTGGCACTGACTACTGCTGCTAGCACTGGTCCCATTTAATCTAGAAAAACAATGAACATAGGTGGTTTCTTTAGGCATGCCATGTGCATACTTACCCCACTACCAGTGTGCCTAATCCCAACCAACACCGTCTCAAACATTCTCACCTAGCAAATGCTAAATGCATCTCTCCTGGTGCACTGAGAGCATCCCAAAGTACTGTTACAGCACAGAAAAAGGAGCTCACGAGTATCTAAGTCAGTGATTCTTAGTGCATTCATACTCAGGAGACTCCAGTTTTGGCAGGAAAGTGATGCTAAAGATGCGAAAAAAAAATGCAGTGGTATAGTAAATCAGTTTTACATGTTTTGTGTTAATTTAATCTCATCTCCTTAATTATTTTTGGAAGACCATCTAAATTTCTTGGGCAGAAGGAAGAAGAGGGGAAAAGCAAGTCTGCTGGGTTTCAAGTAGATGCTCTGTGCAAGGTTTATTCTCTAGACACATTGCTCTACAAGATGACACACAAAGCTGCTAACCTATCATCTCGGGAAGATGTAGGAGTCTCCAAGCAGGTGATCAAGGCTGCTAGAGCTTTCTAGTCACCATGTTCCTGCCAGCGTAGTTCCATCACTGGGCTTCCACGCTGTCCTGATCTGGTCTGTCCTGCTCCAATATTTTTAGTTTGGAAAACAATGTCTAAATCAGAAAGATGGTGAAGAAAGAGGCACATGCCATCAGTCTCCACGGCCCGTTTGAACTTCATACTAGTCTGAACAACACCGACTTGCCAATAGGATTCCAAGAAACTATGGAGGCTGCTTTATTTCTAAAATTTGCTTGGGAATATCCTTCTCAGCTGTTACATGGAGAACAGTCAGCTCATCCATTACAATTTCCTTCTCAAGACCAGATTGGAGATATTTTATGAAGTCTAGCATTCATTATGCAAGACCAGGAAAGTGTCTGTTTCTTTGAGCTCCCACAGATGGCACATAAAGGACAAACAAAGTAAGTGCTGCGAAAGACAAACATAAACATGCCTGCAAATACAATTGTTCACTCTGCCTTGAATTACAAAACAGCATTTTTCACGTGGTTGGAGTCTTAGGTCATAACAAGTGTCAGTGGAGAAGAATTCAGAGAGGCGAGGATGCAATATGCTAGCAATACGTCTGGTAGGACCTGGCTTGGAAAGTAACTTTTCTCAGAGAAAAAGCTTTAATAATAAGCAAGTGTATCAGATTTCTGCAAACACACTGTTAAGGTCGGCAGAGCAGCTGGCAGAGAGGCGAGTTCTGTGACCTGCTCCTGAACCCTTCAAACTCATTTCCTGTCAAACATCAGACCCAAGAGGACAAGCAAAAAGCTGTTACGCTCTTTTCTAGAAGAGTCTGAGATTAGAATTCCAGTAATGGCTCAAATTCCTTTCCAGTTGTCCTGAACTGGCCACTTCCAGCGCCGAGGATTGCTCTGCCGTATGGCAGTGCTGTCCTCTGGGGAAAGGAGGCCAGAGTGGGGGTGGAAGGATGAGTGAGGCCATGGAAAACAGAATCCAGCTTTTCAGACAGCAAACAGGAGAGTCAGATGTGCTAGTCATTGAAATCAATTCGAGCTACTTCCGCTAGATCAAAATGGTTGGTGAGAGCCACTGAGCTTGTCCTGGAGAGCAAAGGGAAGCCTGGATGCCACTGGCCTCTGGAGTCCTCTTCTGGACTTGCACACCAGGAGGCCAAGCAGGAGCTGGTCCCTCCGACAGCTGGCAGAGCCAGAGCCAGCCACCCTTTCCCAGCACATGGCATGGGAGAAGAAAGGAAGGAAGCACATTTCAGATTGCTCATTTCCACATCAGCAACTGTGAAAGCACCACCAGTGAGCAGATCAGAACAGATGTTAAGAGCTGGGCATTTTTCCAGAGAGAAGCACCCCCCAGTTTGATGTGTTTATCTCAGTACATGGAACTGCACACATCTTATGGAAACAATGCGTAAGATCTCAAGTAACACCACTTTAGATCTTCTCAGTTTTTGCCCCCAACTCTATCCAACAGTTCAGAGTACTTAAATAAAAAACCCTAGCAAGGAGTATCTGTTTGCTTCTGCACAGAGGCTTCCCAGTTTTCCTGCACCAGCTCTGCAAGATAGCCCAAGTTCATAAGAAGTGACAGCATCAAACTAAACGACTCAAATCCCTCTGGTTTATTTGGCTTTGAGACCATTCAGGAGCCAAAGGCTTTTGTTGTGTACCAAACCTATGGACAGAAAGGTACAGTACAACACTAGGAGAGATCTCCTTTCATTCCTTTCTAAGGAATCACACTGTTTTTTGTTTGTTTTTACATTTACTCTGCCATCATCAGCCTCACCATCTGCACCACCATCTCTACAACAAACAAAATTACAATGAAAGTTTTTCTATCCTTTGTAGTTGAGGTGGTAAGGATCTGTGCTGAACAAATACTGTAAACTTTAGCTACTAAGATACAATAAATTATCTTCAATTTCATCTTTCTTTCCAACTATATTGTTATAGCTAAACAACATATCTAAAGATATAGAAAACTATCTGTATTAAGATGTAAATCTAATAATAAAGAAAAATGTTAAGGAAAACAAGAGAAGTAAACCTGCAGCAAATTAATAAAAATATTTGCTTTCCATGTGGATGAAAATGTGAATAAATCATTATGGACAGATGCTTGTGATTTTGTTTGTGTTTCTCTATTATTCTGTCTATTATTGGCCAGAGGCTTATATCCATCTCTGGACATGAGCCAACTTCTGAAAAAAGTACTTTATCAGCAGGTGTATAAACTGAACAAATTCTACCGTCAACAAAAATTTAGTATTTGGCAGTATTTTTGGATTTTGGGTCTCCTTCCTCTAGTCAGTTCATTAATATAAAGTTGAACTGCCTTCCCTAACCCAGAAAGAGCAAACAAACCGTGCCCCGAGCTGCAGATCACACAGCTCCTAATGGCTGGTTTGTGCCCTAGAGGCTCCGTAGCTGCACACAAATCACAACGGCCACCACAGCATCCTTCACCTCAGGAAAGCTGGAGAATGCTGCAGTGGGATTAGATGCATTTTCCAGATTTACTGCTGGAAATCCTGGGAAGCCTAGGGATGAACAGAGCAGCTAGCACTGTAGTTCAGCTTAGTTGACTCTTTGAACCGGCCAGCAGAGCTGCTGGCTGAGCAACGCCTGACCTGCAGCCAGCATGTCAAAATGCAGGGCTGAGCAAAGAACAAATCCATCAGAAAAACGCCACCCCCAGAGTACAAAGCTTGAGCTTCTCTGGACAAACCACAAGTAACAAGATCAGTCCCTCACCAAGGGCACGGCCAGCCTGTACTTGCTGCTCTGTGACTCAGAAAGGTTGTCATGTGCTACCATACACCTGAGCATGAAGAGGTGCATGGAAAACCAGGACTGCTTTCCCCACCATGAGCTTCCTTCCTGAAAGCAAATGGTCTCACCAATCAAGGAGGGGTTTGTACATGTTAATGTTGCCTGATGAACAACCACATCCATCAACTGTGAACTTCCAGATTCTCCACCTGGATACCTCTCCTTCTCCACAGTATTTATTATAAGGCTTACAACTTGTGCCTGCTCTGTTCAGACACTGGGGGTTGAAGTTCAACTTCACAGTTCCTTCCTTTTAAAGGCCCAGATGTGTTCAGGAGTATTCCTGAACTTTGAAAAAGCCTGGATCCAAGTGAGGCACATTTCTAACATTCATTTGAATTAAATCAAGTAAATGTACTATCTCTCAAACAGAAAAAAAAATATTTATAAGCAGAAGTTTTTGCCTATCAGGCTAATTTGAAGATGTGTGCAAGGGCAGAGATTTAAAACTAAATCCTTTAGAATATACTGAGAACTATGTTCTCAAGACACTAGGCATAAAGCAAAGATACTAATCATAAAGCATCAGGAGGCCTAGGACTCAAAAGAAAAACAAGTTTTGTGTTCACCTACATAAATCATTTTCTAGAAAACAAATCAAAAACTAATCTTGACAGTGCCAGGTCTTACTGACCTCAGTCTGGGACAGCAGTAAATACATGTCTGCCATAATTAAGTTCCATTTGAGTTAACAAGTTAGGAACATGCTTACTGCTGTTTTGGACAAGAACATTTGCAATTCCATCTATCCTATTGAGGCCCCGTGGAGAGTAGAAAACAGTACCAAAGTCATTATCAAAGCATAAATAAATTGGAGCAGAAGAACACACACTTCTCTGCACTGATATGGTCAAGACATTTATGTTCAATCAGCTGCAGGATGCTTATCTGAGGTTTACCCTCAAAGAAAGATATTGGAATAAAACTAAAAGTAAACTCTGTAGTAGGGCAGCATTTCAGATTGCAGTAGTGAATGTGCTTGAAAATCACCAAGCTGTACCAGGTAAGCTGCTCTAGAAGGTATCCCACTGTGCCAAGCTGGTACCTATTACATGAGCCTTTTTCAGAGTCAAGAGCACAAAGGGTTCAAGAGATCAGGAACTGTGCAGTGATCAAAAGCAACCAAGATGGTACACAAAGGTTTCACACAACTCTCCCTCTGATGCCTAGGTAGCCCAATCATCACCAGTGTGATGAATCTTGACATCCTTTTCTCCCCCCACTTAGTAGCCTTCAACTTAAAGTAACTCCTGAGGAGGCACAGGCAGGCATGTTAAACTTGGCTTTAATAGTAAACCCTGGAGTAACATGCAGGAAGAGCTTCATAACCTCCTGGATGACTCTGGAAACCTCTTCTGGAATAAAGATAGATTCTTTCCAAAGACAGATGGTACATCTTAAGGTTTTCCATTTTCTCCCTCCCCTCCACAGTAAAGAGCCATCCATACAAAGCTAAATAAAAATACCACACATGCAGAGTGTCTGGACCTGAAAGGCTGCAGCGTGGTGAGGAGTAGCAGAAAGGAAAAGCAGCATGGCTGTGCTGCTGCCTGTGCTGCCCTGGGGCACAGTAGGTGCCAGGTGCCCACAGAACTGAGAGGGGAGGCCAGGCTGCAGCTGAGGCTGTGAACCAGGACTGCCTCTGTCAGCAACACTAAGGGAACCAGAAGGAAAAGGAAGCTACAGCCAGTCACATATCCCAGCAAGCAATGGTGTCAGTAAAAGAGGTTACTAGAAGAGGCAAAAAGAGGACAAGGTTAGAACACCATCAAGCCAGTGACTGCTTCCACATTGAAGAGTTTGTAATAACAGTTCCTGAACAAACTGAAAACAAGACAGTGAATTCTGTTCAGATGGTCTGCTCCTAAATCAATCACACTGGGGAAGATTTCACAAGGCACTGCTGAAGCATAAATATCCATACCCAGTGTAATAATACAGTGAACCTCTGGGGGTGGAGTAAGCTCCAGGGGGACCCCACATTTAGACAAGGTTAGATCAGCGTCTCTTAGAACTAGTGAGAGCTGAGCTCCAATTCCTCACCAAAGGCTGATGAAATACAACCTCAGATAAGTCCCGGGCCACATGAGTTTGTGAAACCCTTTGAAAGCAAACTAAGTTCTTGTAGTCACCCCTTCTCTCCCTTCCCAAATTTGATGTATACTCTATAAGGGCATTGACATTCTGGAGTCCAATCTTACAGGTACCTCAAAATTCAGCATAAAAGCAAACAGCTGGCACCTGGAGTAAGATATTCAGGGAACTTGAGCAAGATAATAAGAATTGTTTTGACTTCTCGTAAAAACTATTTTTTTGTAGGAATTAGAAAGAAATTAAGATTGTTTCTATCTAACAGCATGCAGTGAATCTCACTTGCCAGTACAAAAGGTATGTTGTGCTTGAATATTTTGCAAAAATTTCTAGAAGGATATTGTCTAATACACTGAAGTCAAATTCAGGAATACTCTCAATACCATTAAGAAACATACGGTATTTCCCTACCATTCATTTAGGAGGACATTCATAAAATCTTTAAGCTGTGTCTCTCCAATAAGATATCCAAACACACACACAAAAAAGCATCAGTTAAAATGAACAAAAATAGCATCCAAAACTACCTCATCCAAACCCACCTCATCCAAACTCTCATCTGCTAAAATGCAAAAGGTCACATTTGCAGTATAGAATTTGTTTAGTATTGAGAAAAAGACTCAGAAAAAAAAAAATCACTAACCCAAAGTGGCAACCACTTTCATTGTAAAGTAGATCTCTTCTGTATTCTAATTAAAAGATAATAGTGCAAAGAGCTATAACTGAAAAAAATAGACTATGCTGTCTGATATGTTGGTTTACTGTGCAAAGGACTAGAAGATCTATAACAATGGTACCAAAATAACCTTGAAATACACTGGGTTTTTTTTTTTTTTTTGGAAATGCCTACACAGAAAAACTACACTGAGTGCAAGTTTTGCTTTTAGTCATCTTTTATAAGCCAAGAACTTCTTAATGATGACAAGATCTGAAACTTGGGATAATCAAAGTAGAACACTTGGTTAAGAAAGGAAAAAAAACCCAACCAGGAGTAAAGCATCACACTGCAAGGCTGAAAGGCTGGCCCTGATGCAGTGAGATACTCTGCAGGACACAGCAGACTGCAAACACTCTGGTGTTACCAAAACCACCATGTTGTAATGGAATTGGCTGTCCAGAAAGACAGTGTGTTTGCCATATTGCCAAGGCTCAGCATGATTTCTGATGGCATTTCTCTACACCAATGAGCAATTACAGGCCTTCATGTAGCATTTCTCATTTACTAACATCCATTGCACTGTTTCAGCTGCTTCAGCTTGGATGGTGGGATGCAAATGTGTCTGGTTTCAGTTTGAGAAAACTGACTGCTAAGGTAAAAAGCAAAGGCAATTCAAGGATGACTCTCTGCTGCTTCTGCTTTTTGATTCAGGTCTTTCTTTTGTTCCACTATGGAATACTGGTTTTAATTAGCACTGGCAGGTTTAACTCCATTTTTCATGGGTTAAATACAAAAATATTTCATATTCAGCCTGAGGTCATGTGGGCTTGAGCAAATTCCTTATAGAAGTCTAACACTATATTATTTTGCTATGTGTCTATGCTTTGTTTTGGTTGTGGTTTTTTGCTTGTTTTGTTTTAAATCATTAAGCTGACCTCATGATGCCTTCCAATGTGTGTATTTGGGAAAAACAAAGGAATGATCAAAAACACTTGGTCTATTTCTTTTAAGGTGTAGATATAGCAACTTCTTGCAAATTTATCTTTTGAAAAAACTTCAGCACCCATGAAAGCATGTGATTTTTTTCTGAGGGTAGAGAGGAAAGAGAAGGTTTTACACATCTTAATGACAGAAAAGGATGGAACTTCATCATGCTATCTATAAAATGTACTGACCAGCTGGGGCTGTAACACACACCACAGCACCAGTTTAGCTGTTAACCCACAGAGCTCATATCCACTAGGAATGTCCTTTTAGCTTTTATGTCAGCAGAGGAGACGTAGCTGGGGGAGAAGAAAAAAAGCCCAACAAAATCCAAACCAACAAAGAACACCCCCTCAAGTCAATTATACACCTTGTGGATCCTTCCTACTTCACAGATATGTCAGCAGCTAATGTAGCTATTACGCTCTTTATAACAAACAAGGGTTTTCTCCTCTATAATAATAAGCTGCTTTGTGCATAAAAAAAA
>JAOEGS010021158.1:0-22136 GCA_025447755.1 Corythornis vintsioides | reverse complement strand
GCAGCCTGGGCTAGTTGAGGGTGTCCCTGCTCACTGCAGGGGGGCTGCACTAGATGCCCTTTGGAGGCCCCTTCCAGTCCTAAACATTCTATGATTCTATGATTCTATGTGCTCCTTCCCAAAGCGTGGAGCAGAAGAGAACTGTGACTCGCCCCTTACTCCGGTTTCTCTGGATACCAGATACGAAGCTTTCAAACTGCCCCCAGATGCAGCTGCAACTTCATTTATCTGCTAGATAACAGCCCCAAAGTACCCGTAACGCCTTCCCAAGGTATTCTGCCTATCGAACACAAACTTTGCCTCCTCAGGATCTTGTTTATCCTGGATTAGCTCTGGTCAGCTGAGCTGGAAACTCCCGTGGACACAAGTGAATAACCAGCTGCTGTCCCAAGCCAGTCCTTGGCCACTTCAGCAACAACCCCGAAGGAAAAGAGAACCTCGGCGGCACCGCCTGACAACTTAACGAACAAAAACTTTTGCAACGTTTGCCAGCGTGACGAAACGAAAAACTTTAAACCCACGCTCCCCCAGCAGTTTTAGCTCCTCGAGGGGCCTTCGCATCTCCCGAGCGGGCCCCTGGGCCAGCAGCGAGGGAAGGGAACAGCCCGGGCTGGGTCCCAGCGCCCGCTCCCCGGACAGCGGCCCTGCCGCCCCCCGCTTCCCCCCGCCGGACCGGCCGGCCACGGAGAGGCCCCTCCCCGCCGAGGGAGCCCGGGAGCGGCCCGGCCCCGCGGTCCCTACCTGCAGGTTGATGGCCGGCAGCTCCATGGCCGCGGTCCCCCGGCAGGGCCGCCTCACGAGGGGCCGGACCCCGCTGCTGCCGCTGCGGGCTGGCCCCGGGCCGCTCGGGGGAGGGCGGCGGGGCGGGAGGAGCCGGGACACCGCCCACGCCGGGCCCAGCCCCACGGCGGCCGCGGGTGGGGTCAGGAGAGGGGCGGAGGCCTCGGCCCCGCTCCATGCCGCTGGAGAGTTGGGGAGCGCTATGCGGGGTCCTGGGTTCCCCGTGCCGGGAAGCGGCTACACGGAGAAGGACCTGGTTGTACTGGTGGGCACACAAGTTGCTCCTCAGGCAGCAACGGGCCTTCGTGGCCAAGAAGGCAAATGGGCTCCTGAGGGGAACGGAGAGTGTGGTCAGCAGGGCGAGGGATGTTCTCCTGCTCCTCTGCTCTGCCCTCATGAGGCCACATCGGGGTCCAGTGCTGGTCTCCCCAGTTCAAGAGACACAAGGAACTACCATAAAGAGTCCAGCAAAGGCTGCAAAGATGCTGACGGGCTGGAGCATCTCTGACAGGAAAGGCTGAGAGCCCTGGGGCTGTTGAATTGCTGTGGGTGACCCTGCTTCAGCAGGTGGCTTGGACTGGGTGACCCCCAGAGGTCCCTTCCAAGCACCAACTTTCTGTGATTGTGTGATGAGTCAGTGCATGGTGGTTCCTCAGTGTCCCTTCATCAACTGGGGAACAAGTGGTGATTTTTCCTCAGATGGCCGTGCTCTGGTCAAGGAGACAGTCTGGATACTCTTGCTGCCTGATGAGTGTTGCACAGAACGTTCTTCCCAACAGAAAGCCACCAATGAAGTTAAAAGTGTGCCTTGATGAGTTTATTGATTCCAGACATCCAGCCAGTTCTGATGCTTACATGCTGGATGTGTCACATCAGGACTGTGACAAGAAGGTGAGAAAGTGAGTGACTCGATAAATGCCAATAAATAGCAATTGCAAGGTGCTAGCTGTGCTCTGCTGTGTGACACAGTAACCCAGTCAAGTTCAGGTCAGTCTCTGGGGGTTGAGCACTGAAGGCTCCATCCATGCTGCTCAAATTGATGAGAGGAGCTTAGTTTTTTCCTTTGGCCCCAGATTTTCCCCTAGAACTAGATGACTGAACTCTTTGACTAAAAGTCTGGTACAAATCACAAGTTCTTCATTTCTCATACCGCAGGAAGTGTCCTATTTTCAAGCAAAGGAAGCTGAGAAGTGATCAACCCAACCCCACATGGCCCAGCCATAGCTTCCCATTTCCTCTCTGGTTCCTAACATCAGTGTTCTCCCCGAGCACAGCAAGTGAACTAACAGAACCGAGAAGTCAGGATGACGACCCTTACAAAACCCTCCCTTTCTTGCCCAGTGTGTGCTTTCCACCTCTGCAGGGTAAGACTGCAAGGTTTTGCTGGGTCAGTTGCTTTCTTGTCATTATTTATTCTTACAGAAAAGCTGAGGGCTCTAAGGAATGAGCAAGGAGTCAAAAGTTCATTGCAGAAGCTGAATGTGGAAATGTGTGAGTCATCCCTCCATCTCTCTTCCTGCTCAAGCACTGCAGGACAAGGTTATGCATGAGAATCATGCAGCACTGAACCTACACTCGGTCATACTAAACAAGCCACAAATGCAGCCCTATCTCTCCTGCCCTTCACTCCACCCTGAGTGCTATCGACTGCTAATGTGCAGCACACTCCAACATCTCCTAGGGCAAAGTATTAAATGCTAAAGTGAAACAAGTGAGAAAACACTAGCTGGAGGAAGGGGCCAAAACTGACTGCACGGCTCAGAACAGCAGGGAGAAAAACAAACAAACAAAAGGCTCTGAAAGTCTCCCCCAGGAATCTCTTGAGTGTGCTACCTTACCAGATAAGAGATTGAAATATAACTTGTCTGGTGCCACATGACACATCAGCTGCGAGTTCATTTCCATTTCTGTGTCTCACTGGAAAGCCCAGCCTCTACTCACAGAAGTAGTGGTATCGAATGGGATCAGTGTTAGCACTCCCAGTAATATTAAAGACTGGATTTTACCCTAAATGATAAAAAGAAGATGTGCCACCTGGGGTGGTGAGATAAAGAGACCTGGAATAGCTGCACTGCTGGCTCAGTGTTTAGGTGCTAAGCACAGGTGGGATTGCCTTTCTGCCAGGATAGCTTGTCGATCAAAGGAGAATTGTTTGGTATAAAGACAAATTCCACTGTCCCTTTTTCAGCATCAGCACTGTTTGGATGCAGCAGTGTGTGGGCTCCTTCCAGCAGTCCCCCGGGGTCTGGGACAGACTCTCATTATCATTTATGCAGCACGAGTCATAATTTGGATTGATGCGACTGCTGGTGTTTCGTGCAAAGCGTTTGTTTCCCCTCATACAGCAAGAGGGCTTTACTTCATTTTATTCATCAGTGTGTCATGCAATTAATTCAGCCTTGCTTATTATAGCCTGGGCTTGCATATTGTGGACTCGAGAGACTTTGAAATGTCTTAATGATCTCATGGATATGAAAACAATGAGAGCTCCATAGACATTATGCATTCGCACGTCTCTCGCACCTATCTGATCAGGGAAGGGGGGAGCTGGCTGGTTTTTATCTCAGCTTTGCTCTGCTCATACCTTGTAAATTGCCTCTGTGTGTAACCTGCTGTCTCTGTTCCCTTCCTCAGGCTTGATAACTCAAAGCAACATAAACATGGTGAGAAAGATAAGCGGCCAGTTAAAGAAGACCTGCGGGGAGAAGCAGACAACCCAGGAGACCAGAATCAGGCTACGGAGATTTTCTTGACTAGAAGACAGGTCCAAGTGAGTTCAGCTCACTGCAACTAATATCTGGAAATTAGCTGCTTTATGTCAAATATATTGGTGGTATCTCTTGTGCAGAGTGAGTGAAAAACTGACTACACTGCTGGCTCCCTTCCTGACAGCCCCAAAGTGAGTCTAATCAGGCAGAAACGCTCTCCTTTGTGTTTGCAGGACACTGTACCCTTGGTGGGTAAGGTGATAGCAATTCCATGAGGAATTAGAGGAGCTAATACAATTGCTCCTGCCATCCTTATCTAGCCCGTGGGGATGGGGACAAGCTCATCCCTCACAGTTCTGCCCTTCTCGTCCCTCACTTGGGCTCCAGTCTGAAGGTAACTGCATCTGACACTGGTGTCTTTGAATTGTGCCCCTGGCTGTGGAGCTGAGAGCAATGAAGGCATCAGCTCAGCACAAATGCATATATTACCCATAGAGCCTTTCTGATTAAGCAGCAAGGAAGGGCATATAGAAGCCGTCCTAGCTCTACAAACTCCCTTTGAAATTCCAATGGGAAATCAGCAACCAGCACCATTATTTGGATTGTGGGGGAAGCTGAAGGCACTTGGTAATGCTGGTGGGGTGTCTCCTGCAACTCTGCTGCAGAACAGTTTATGGCAAGGTGATCTGGGGAGTGGAGAAGGTTACACTGATGTGGTACCTCGACAAGCACACTTGAAAGTCTTTCCCAATCTCAGCAAGGAAGAGCTGCTCCTCTGTTTTTCTGAAACTCAACTAGAGATTTTGAGCTATAATTGTGGTGCTACTCCTCAGGGTTCACTGGCACACTAGGAAATGAACTCATATAACACAAAGTGGGTTTATGTGCTACATAGGATCACTCAGAACATTTAAAGAAAACAACAGCCCTCTTTTTTTTATTATTATTATTCTTTCTTTTTCTCTGCTGAAAGAACATGAAAGCAATGCTTTTTCCAGGCTTTCTGTAGCAGAGAGTGACTGGCATGGACTCGCACAATTTGGGATAGCATGGGTTTGAAATTGAAGCACTTTCACAGCACAGTGGATTGACAACAGGGTAATTACTGGGGGGGAGGGAGGAGAGAGGGCTTCAATAAAACACCCCCAAGCGAAAATGAATGCAGACTATTACAGACCTGAGACAGAATGATTCCCAAGTGTTTTAATTTGTGCTTCCACTCCTCGTATCCAGTGCAGTCATCATTTTGGCAACTGCCAGCAACATCCCCGAGATTCAACAGCGTTTGCAGAGCAGGCAGCTGCTGAGATGATTATGTCAAATCAGCACGCTGTCCTGTCTTTTCCATGTCTAATGATTCTCACCCTTGGAGAAGTGGTTTAAAATGATGCATACCCCTTGGACTCATTGTGAGGCTGCTAAAAGCAGTAGCTGTAGAGCAGGAGTTTGGGTGGGCCTCTGTCACTCACCTTCCTTGTGTGCATGCCCTGCAATTAGCTTTAGAAATGATTCCACAGAGCCCTGCTACAGCTGGTTTGGGCACGATCCAAAGTCCTTTCAGGACAATAGAAGCTTGAGCTCTGTGGGGGCAGTAGAAAATCTGAGCTTATGTGAATTCTTCGTTGGAGTTTCTCAAACAATCAGTTGAGAAGAACATATAAATCAAGACTTGCTTGACATTTGCCTCTCTCTTCAGACCTAACACCCCCAAAGGCAGAACTGTTGCTGACAGCACTGCAACTGGGAGATACTGGGAAGGAAGGGGAAAGTTGCTAACTGTAACCCAGGGATGCTATTGCTCTGCAGCTGCTGTCACACCCTTGAGACAGCCCAGAGCGGCACTAAAAAGCTCTGCTGAAGTGGGTTGGACTTGTACAAATGCTGCCCCAGGGTTTTAGATCACAGGCTGGTCTTGTCTTCAGCAGCTTGGCATGTTATTTACTCAACAGCTTTCCCTTGCACTGCAATTGTGAAGTCGGTAGTTGATCTGGCAGATACATAAATCAGGCTCTGGTTCTTTTCACACTGCTGTGGCTGTGCAGCCTGTGCTCATGCTGCAGCTCACCCTTCTGCTTCACCTCTGCCCCAACACAGTTTGATTCAGAGAGAATGAGTCTCAGTCTTTCTGAGACTCCAATGTGAGCAATCAGTCTGATAATCCTATGGCTTGATTTATAACAATTAACTCCATTTTCACTGACCTTACACATTTAACTAATCCCAACAATTACAAGTAATCTGCTCTTTATATTCAGAGTTAGCAGCAGACCAAAAGCTGGAGAAGCAGGAGCTGGAGAAGCAGGTCTCTTTTAGGAGTCTAAAAGCTCTGGCTTAAAATTCAGATTTTCTGTTTAAACCCACTTGTATTTTGCATTATTTGCAAGGCAATCTTGCCCAGGGTTCTGAGAGCTCTGCAAGGGACTGTGATCAATTAAGGCTTTTTTTGCCTCCTCCTTTATCCTTCCACTGACAATAGCACTGGCAGCACCACCCACTATTCTGCATCTGGGCTGAGGGAGGGGCTGCGTTCCTCTCTCTGGCTTAAACTGTGTCCTTGCTCCCTGGCATAGAGCTGGAGCCAGACCACCTGCCTTTCAGGTGAAGGCTGTGACACTGTCAGCACACATCTGAAGAGGTTTTGCCTAGATGCTCCTTTACCAATTCCCCCTTCAGTGTTCCTGCTGCCAGTGCAGGTGTGTCAGAACTAATACCATGTTCATAGCACACCTCTGCAGTCATGGCTGGGCACTCATCACCACATTGGAGGAGCAAATTATTAAACCATCAGCAAGTTGAGCAGAATGCAGAGTGACACTACTACACAAACAGGAGTGCAGAATGGAGATTTGCCCACCTAAATAGAAGACAGCAGAATAGAAGCAGCATAAAGAGGATACTCACCACAGCAGCAGGATTAGCATTTCTATTCCTACAAAAAATGCCATACATCTCCAGGTTCTTGAATATAAAAAGCTTCAGAGCTGTCTCCCACCAGAAGCCAGGGTATTGGGGGTGTTAGGAGTAGAAAAGAACAGTTTTAAGCAACTAACACTACTCCTGTTTAACACGGGTTGCCATTGTAGCTCCAGTGTATGACTGAAGCCAGTAATTAAGTAGTAATACAAAGAAGTTTTAAACATCTGGATAGCTACAGCAGGCAGGAACTGACTGTTAGCTGCAACCTGAGGGAGGATACAGGGAAGTTTGGATCCCCAGTTTGGGTACAGAAATTTTTCTGCCAAGAGGCATATTGGCTTTGATTACCCAAAGCCATCAGTGCCACTGTCTCTCCATCTCCCTTATAGGCCTTTCTGGCTCTTGCCACATCCTTAGGTGCAGACAAAGAAGCAGAAGAGTTGCACAAAGGATATCTATCATCTCTTTATTTACATATCATGGAAACACACATGCAACATGTCACAGGATTTACTACAATGGAACAGCCTGTCCCTATCTCCTGTTACCAAAAACTTTATTTCTGGCTCACTAGGAAAACTATCACTTCCCCAGAAAGCTCCTAAAAATAACAGACTTGGCAGGGTAACTAAATGAGTGAGAGCTGCAGGCTGGGATGTCTTGCCACATCCTTGCAGAAACCACATGGTTCTCTGAAAGCAAGGGAGGAAGGACTGGGACTGGCTGGTCCCAAAGAAGATGGGTGTGTAACAGCTAGAGAGTATCTGCCTGTAGCACTGGACGAGAGAGAGAGAAGCAAGAGCTCTGTCACAGGGTCCCCTCTCACCTAGGCAGCCAGCTTCGTGCTGATCCATTTCCCATCTTTGATTCCACCTGGAGAATACAAGCTTCCTATCATGTAGGAGCCTCTGATTCTTAAGATCCACCTTTCTTCTCAAGCAATAGTTAAGGGGTAAAGTTTAAGCTCATACCCCCTCTGACCTGAAGGATCTTTTTTATCTTGCCTTTGTCAGGGGAAGAGATGAAACTGCAGAGCCTTTTCCTGACAGGACCAGCAGAATGGTAGTCATGACCACCTCTTACTAACTGGGAGAGGAGGGACCCAGCTCAAGGAAGGAATGTGCTGAGGGCAAGGAGGGGGAATGCAGTCCTGGCATGGAAAAGGCCGAGGCCACTCTGTAATTAACAGGAGCTTCAGTTTTTTTGGAACCCAGCACGTTCGGAGCCTGCAGCTTCAGTCATTTGCTTGACTTTTTCCCTCTAATTCCCATGGCTAGGTATGAAGGGTTTGACCCCAGCTCCTGACCATCCAGGCAGGAGTTGCCACCCTGCTAAACGTTGATGAACGAGCCCTGCTCCCCGTTGGCCGACTCGGGCTCCACGCAGCGCCCTTTCCGCCGGGTCACTCTCCGGTTCCGGTGGAATTTGGCGTAGCAGCGGAGCCCTGGGGAAGAGACACGTGTGAGTGGGGAGGGACCAGGGCTCACCAGTCACATCACTGCACCGCTCACATCCAACAACAAGCTCTCAAGCCTCCAGTTCATGACAGGACCAGCTGCCGCGGGGCCAGTCCCAGGTCTGTGCCGACGGAGGTGGCAGGGAAACGCTGCCCACGGGCAGGGCACGTTGCTGTTCTGCTTGGCTCACTGGGCTGGGTCGGGATGTGTTGGCTCTGGCAGAAGGTTTCACTGGCTTCTTGAAATGCCAATGAATTATCCTGATTGTTTCCAGGGATTTTATGGAAGCCCTGCTTGGTTTCCCTCTATTACTTCCCATTACAGTCTAAGTGATCTCTCCACTGGGAAATTACTATAGAACTAATGTGCAGCAGCAATGGCCACGGAGCTCCCTTTGCTATTTATTTCCCTGAAACTTCAGGAGAGGAGGGGAGAGACTTTGAAGCGTTATTACTGGGAGGTCTGATCTAAAGCTTCAGAAGGCTGATTGCCTTCAGTTTCTCTGTTACAGAATTGATGAATGCTAAGGGGAAAGAGAAAGGCATTTTATTTGGAAAAAAACACCACTACATATTCTCCCCTGGCAGTGGAAGGCAATGGGAGCCTCTGGTCAGGGTAACTCATAGGCTTCTGGCATGAATAGATTCGTCTTTTGGGGTCTATTGTCTGACTTTTTTATGCCAGAAGGCCGAGCTAGTTGGGCCAGACAGGGCACAGCCTATGTGTAAAAATTCTCACAAAACCTCTGATTTTTAGTAGCTCAGGATCTGCTCACTGCGGTTGGCAGGACCTGATCTGATCATCCCAGAAACTGCAACTCTTTTACTTCCAGACCAGGCAGCAAATGACAACAGTGGCAGCACCCCCAGAGCTGGGGAGGCTGAGGATTCACAGCTTTTACAATGAGACAGCCCATCAACTGTCCTTGAATACACGAGAGCGCAGGCTGATGTCACAGGTCACTGAGCAGCCTTTTGGATGCAGGTCCCTGGCCTATGGGGAGACCAGATACCTTGAAGTTGGGTTTCTGCCCCTCATTACCAGTCCCCCCAGGGCAGCCTGACCTCTCAGAATAAGAGCACACAAGATCAGAGCTCTGCTCTTATCCAAGTGTCTTTATCTTATCTGGACCCTACATCTCTGGAGCTCTTTTTGATGCACATTTGGCATCCCCTTATAACCAGCTTGAGAGTAAAGCAGGGCTGGGGGTCAGAAACACTTCTCTAGGCTAATCTATCAGGACATCATCTCTGATGAGAACCTTCAACTATTAAGACTACACACCCAAGGTGAAGACCCCAGGAAAACAGGCTGTTCAACTGGGTGAAAAGTAGGTGAATGACCTGGTCAAAGTCACTTGGCTACTAACACCAGTCACAAAATTTGGCAAGCAGAGTTTTGTTCTGACCCACCAGACCCAGTGCCTAGAGCTGATCCTGAACACGTTCAGACCAGAAAAATGTGTCTCAACATCTTCATAACACAACTGGCAATTAAGGGCTGCTGTGGATTCTTCAGAAAGTTGTAAGAAACAAAAGTCCATGGTCTGCCTACACCTACTAAATTGCTTCAAGTTCAGCTGAGCCATACCAGGCATAAGGTCATGTAAAACAAAGTTTTATAAGCCATAAGTTTTAACACAGGAAGTTTCATTTCAGCATGAGAAACTTATTCCCTGTGAGGGTGACAGAGCCTGAAACAGGCTGCCCAGAGAGGCTGTGGAGTCACTTGGATCTGTTCCTATATTCCTGGGCTGCCCTGGGTGATCCTGCTCTGGCAGGGGGGTTGGACTCAACCCCCACCATCCTAGGATACCACAATACTTGAAAGCACCACTGATACTGTGGCTGCTTCTTTTCGGGTTCTAGGTTATCATGATTTTTGTTTTCCAAGAGGGAAAATAAGATATCCTAGGTGACTCAGCTGTCACACTGGGAGTCAGCAGCGGGGAAAGGCTAAGGGCAGCTCCTGTTTTCACATCTAAAGCCTTATTCCCAGTCAATAAAGCCAACTAGGAAGCAAGAGGATAACAAAGAGCTGAACTCACCTTCAGTGCACATGCAGTCGTCATAACACTTGTTGTTAAGGCCTCGATTGTGTGGTTTGCAGAGGTGTTCGCGCAGGTCACAGCAAGAGCCTGCAACACAGGAACGGGGGTCAGCACAGATCCTTCATCCCCTTCCCTCACAAGGCTGCTGACAGCTCCAGGGTACAGACATCACCTGTTCCCACAGCACCCAGAGAGCCTCTGCTCTCTGCATACCACTTTCTATCAGTATTAGAAACCAGGAGACTTATATGAGAACCTGGGCTGGGTTTCAAACAATCTCATGTCTGGAGAAATGACTCTACCAAGCTGCTCCTGACCTGGGAGGCAGTCCAAGTGATGGTCACAAGGCTCTCCTTCAGCCATCACAGTTTCATTTCCACTGCTGGGGCTCTTACTGCGGCGTTTCTCTATGAAAAACAACCACAAAAACCACCACAAAACAACAGATGCTGATAGAAAATTTCATGCTAGCGTTTTCATTTTGGAAATTCTATTGTTTAAGGGTAAAAAGAGCCTCAAACTTCAAGAGTTTGAACTCTCAACCTTCATAGTCTAATCTCCTCCCTATTTCTCAACCCTCCATCTATCATTTTTCCTCTGCCCTCAAACTATGCATCCCAAATGAGAAACATTCTGAGACTGAGCACAAAACACAATCAGCATTATGCTTTTTCTCTCTTTTCCCACCACTACGAGCTCGCATCCTTCAGCACATCTGTGAACACTAACCATGGGACAAGCCCTGCAGAACGGCCTAGGGGGAAAGTGGACAGGGAGGTTTAGCACCTTTCTTTTTAGCAGATGGCCACATTTCTGGTTTGAGATCCTCATAATCTGTCCAGTCAAAGAGTGCCATATCTAGGGTGGGCATCACATCCCCATCTTGCCTGAGGCGAGCCTGCAAACCACAAAGAGACACTGGATTACACCTCTGTAGTGACACTGAAGCCTTTGCCAATTTTATGCCTTCAAAAGGCTTTATGATACCCCCCGACCTCCTCCACCCTTGTCTTGTCCACTGTGGATTCTTAGCATCCTAATTTCAAAAGAAAAGAGCTTTCCCTTGTTGCAGCTGAAGCCAAGAGGGAAGTTTTCAACTGCTTCTGTGTGAGGAGAAAAGGACAGAAAGGAGCACCTGGACATGCTGTCTGCCCAGCCAACCACTCCTACTGCTTCTCTGGTCCTTGAAGCTGCATGAAAAAGGCTTAGCTAAGGAGAGGTAAGGCAGGGAAGAGAAGCAACTGAAGGAACTGTTTATAAACGAGAGGTGTTTAGATGCCTCCAAGACAGAGAGCTGCTTTAAGGGAGGGCTTTGGTGTTAAGCACACACCTCTAACTGAAAAATAAATATAATAAATGAAGGAATCTGGAGTTTATCTGCAGGAGATTTCTGTCTGCACCAGAGGTATAGTGCAGTTACCAGCTGCCCCTTTACCTGTGACCGTGGTGATGTGGCTGGGAGAACAGGAGGCTCTTCTGTGGACACAGCTAGTTCCAGTGCAGTGATGAGAAGCATAGTGGGTGTCAGACTCGTAGCTTCCTCTGCCTGAAGGTTTTGAAACTGTTCTTCAAAGATTTCAGGTTTCTTGTACAGGGAGCTTGGCCCAGCATCAGGAGTTTTCCCTGCAGAGGGTACAATAGCTTGGCTGTTTTTCTTTTCTCACTGTGTGCCATAGGTTTGAGTCAAAGGAATTCAGATTTCATCCAGCCACTGGCCAGTGTTCTACCACCCTGGGCTGCTGTTCAAAGAGTCATGTGTTATTAAAGTGATAGACCAGGTCCAGAGTATATGCATCTTGATTTTTACACACTTAAGTCATACATAATCACGTTGCCTTGAAGATACATCTGCCTCTTGCTGAAGAAACAAAGGATTTTTTCTTCTGGTCTCAAGAGTACAAAATGTACCCGTTTAACTGCTTTTAAACCAATGGATTGAGCTGCTGCAAATACCTATAAACACACTCTGATTTGATTTTAATTATTTCAACTTAGCTCAAGTCAGGACCTACCTAACAACTGGAAACAAAAAAATATTTTCACAGCCTGATCCCTACTTTCCCAAGTATTAATTTAAATATAGACTTGAAGCTAAACCAAAGAAACAAGGCCTGTTTTATAGTCTGTAAATACCAGTTCAAACCAGCTTTGTTGCCTACTCTATATTGCTTAACATGAGATGGTCAGTCTGCTGGGAAAACAATAGAGCTCTTCTTACTGATGTGGGGAGGAGTGATGGCTGGAACTCAGGGACACCGACACCCCGCTTCTCAAATAGTGTAGATTGAGACAAATTTCCTGGCTATACTAGAACTAAAGATTCACCACACCACACAGACACACACCCGTGGCTTGACCTGCAAAGGAAAGCAGCCCCAGTCAAAATCAAGCAACGTTCTGAAGTCATCAGTGCAATTTCACACAGGCAAAACACGTTTCGTTTGGTACTTCAGCGTACATATAGAAGACAAGATCTGATGAGAAGATCTTTGAGCAGAGTAAGTGGTTTGTATTATTTCTAGTTTCCAAGTCAGCAGAGAGATGGAGCATGGCTTGGACATGGTTGTCCCTAAATTGAACCATTTGCTAAAAAAGCAAAGAAACAAAGCAGGCCACCCGACAACAACCCCTCAAGTCCTAGGAGCTTTCAGAGCTCCCCCTGTAAGGCAAACCAGGTCATTTTCACCCAATTGCAGCCAACAGGAAAAACCTCTGGTTCTGGAGTTCCCCTTTTTTCTTGTGCCTCCTTTGTTTGGCAGATTTCTCCCCAGAGCAGGCACACATCCCACACCCTCCACACACCCACACGGCTCAACTACAGCTGCATCTTCTTGCCCTCACACAAGTGACTCTCATTTCCAGTGACCAACAGCCTGAGCTTCCCCTGGAGCTCACATACCTCGGGGGTGTTTCAGCCTGTCCCTGCGGCTGTGTCGCCGATGCTCTCGGTTCTGCTTCTTTCCTCTCTCAGACCCAGGGGAGTGGTTCTCCCTCTCTGGATATGGGAATTCAAAACCCAGGAACACATCCTTATTCTGTTTCAGAGCTGCTGGTTGTCCCTCTGCCACCAGCTCTTCCCCGGCTGGAGCTCTGCTACCCAGTCTGAGGGGCTCTTCCCCAGCCGGCCGCCCTCTAAAAGCCATGGCGTGGACCCTCTCCTTCTTGGCCAAGCCATGCTTGTGGTGGTGTCCACTTCTGGGCTGCTGCAACCACATCTCTTGGTTTTGAAGATTATTGTTGTTCTCTGGGATGTTTTTGAGCTTTGTGCCAGGGTCCAGGGAGACTGCAAGGCTGATATGGGAAAGAACCAGCACACCCAGGAAAAGGAAAGGAGAGAAGAAGGTGGAAGGAGTTGCCATAATCCTGGGTGCTCTGTCTCACCTGCAGTTAAGGAAAACAAAAAATAAATAAGCAACCAACTTCCAGGAACTATAAAAGCAAGGAAAATTCAGACCTAGGACACTGAGATGAAAAGAATTGTGGTGTCCAGAGCTGGAAGTGAGTTTTTTCCCTCCTTGGTTAGCTCCTCTGCCAGCCCTGGTTACAGCAGCTGAGACCCACCTGCAAGGCCTGCAGGGCTGAGAGGTCCCAGTTTCATGTGCAAATGAGGACCATCAATCAGCAGGACACTTCCCTTTGATTCCTGGGGAGCCCCCCTACCCGCCCATTCATAGCCTACCATCTGAGGGGCTAGAGAGCCTGGCTCCTTCAGGCCACAGCTCCTGAGCCACAGGCTCAGCACCAGCTGTCTGCTGCCAGGTTGGCATCGTGGGCCTGGCTGGCACTGGCCCCTCCTCACAGCTGGTTTTCCTGCAATGAAGATGTCAAGATGAACAGGACTAGAGGCAGATGGTGGCCTCGCAGGACCAGCAACAGCCCTGAGCAGCTTAAAACAGAGAGACGTGTGCAGGCACACACACACTGCCTCAGGGTACTGGAACAAACTGGTGAAGAAAAAGCACTGGACGTTTTGTGCTGGTACCTCACAGTGTGGCAGAGAAACAAATCTGCAGTCAGCAGAGTCAGGGATGCTGGTCTAGGGGCAGGGAAGAAGGAAACTGACTGTCTCCTCGAGCTGGGCAGCATGGGGACATGCTCAAAGCCAGAGATCCCCGAGTGCCAGGAAACCAGCCCTGCACCTGCCCCAAGGTTAGAGCCACAGCTCTTCACTCAACCTCCTCCTCGTCTTTCCTACACTCAGCCTCCAGTTGCACCCGATTTCCTTCTGTCTGTTGGCCAGGTAAACCACTTTGTTGCATAATGACAATGGCTTGTACTCCCTCCTTGAGGGGCTTTGCTGCTTGACCAGCCATTGTCACCTGTGAAGGGCAGCAGGTGACATCCTCTGAGGTGCCTTTTTGTGGTGCTAACAGGAGACACCCTAAGAACAGCCCTGGTTCTTCCTTTCCTCTTTTATTTCAACCCATGAGACAGATGCAGAGCTTTTTGAGTCAGTGAAACCTCTGCCACCATAACAGCCCCAGCCCCTAGAGCATCTGGGGAGGGAGATACCTTCATCCTCTTAACTGAAAAGCCTGTCCACTCCATCACCAGCCAGTTCTGCCTCTCTAAGATCCATCTCTGTTAATGCTCAGAGCCTGGGAGAAAATGTTCAGCTTGGGCCTCCCCTGGAAAGAGGTAGGGAGCACAGAGGCCTTCTCTTGAAGGCAGCATCTGAAAAGCAGGTCTTTCTCCTGACCACAAGGGACAACAAACTGCTCCTTGAGTTCAGGAGGTGCTGGGTAACTCATTTGCTGAAGGCATAACAATATGAAATAGTATTTTATTGGCAGCTTCCCGGGACAAAGGAAAACCATCCATACAGCTAAATCTGGTAACAAAGCACTTGAAGTCCTGCTTCAAAACCAACATGGAACAAACAGTAACCAAGCAAAGCCCAAGCTCTGCATCCACCATTTTTTGGTTTGTTTGGTTGGTTTATTTTTCTTAGGTTTTTGTCTCTAAGACCCAGAACAAGCCAGCTGGATCAAGGCATCACTCGGAACTACTCAGAGCTAGAAACAGCATCTTACCTTTTCATGTGTAGGCAAAATAGCAGGAGGAGAGGAGGAGTGCAAAGAAAGCACGAGGCAGGTGTCTCCAATCTCACCCACACAGACATGGCCCCTTTGATGGTGAGCCTGACACCTCAGCTGCAGCTTGGTAAACAGCTAAATGCTGCAGGGCAGTTCAGCAGAAGATCTGCTTCAAAGTGTAGAGGGCATTTATTTAAGCTGCCCAGCTGTCTCATTGCATGACATGGGATGAAAGTGCAGCTGGAGCCCATAGGTTGCCTGGTCACTGTCCTGCCTGAGGACAGACTGACACGCTGCCTTCCTGGGTCACTGGGAAGCTTGTGTTAAGATTCCCCAACACAAGATACAGATAACTGGCTGCACTGCACAGTGCTTGGGGGAGAGCTGAGCTGGCTGCCAAACCGAAACTGCACGTGGACAAATGTGGGCACCTTGGGTAATTGTAACACTGCTGTGCTAGAGGCACAGCCATCCCAGCCTTCTCTTAATAACTTGTTCCCATACCCTGATCTATCTTTAACTTCAGAAACATCTTATTACTCCTTTGTTTTTATCACCCTACAGAAGCTGTAAAATTGCCGTTTCCAAAAGGCAGAGAGATAACACAACATCATCCTTAATTCTCCTCTGTGGAGTTTCCTCCATGTCCAGGCACCAAAGCAAACTGCACCCTATCCTCTGTCAGGACCACAGTCCACAGAAGAAGGCAGTGCCAGACCTGAGCTTGTTGGCGTAGAGCACAGCAATATTCTCACACTGCTGATGCACCTTTTCTGCTAAGGGTGAAATTCTGCCCTGACAACACATGCCAGGCAAAAAGAAGTCTGGCCCCATAAGGGAGATGCCTTTCCTAAGATACTCCAAAATGAACAGACATTACAAGAAGTCCCAAAATCATTATCTTCTTAGAGTCTGTAAATTAGTAAAAGAAATAGCTGAAGTACTTGCCAAATTAAGCTGCCCCTATAATTCTTCACAACAGCAGACCTACATCCTCCATGATCCACCCAGTGCCTCCCACTTCTTTCAAATACCTCGGGATTAGGAACCACCTGCCTCTGGAGGTAGCAAATCTGCCTGCTAAGGAGAAAATGTGTAAAGGAAAGATAAGGCTTTAGAGCCACCCAGGGTGTGGGCTCAGGGCTGATGAGCAAGTTGCAGTGCTGTCTCTCAGCCACTATTTCTGATCTGTTTGGGGTTAGTAGTGGATCGTCACAGTCCTGCAAGGGAAATTAGGGTTTGGGTTGTTTGCATCTTGGATAGCTTTCCCTGCATGCAGTCTCTTCTCTGGACTCTCTGATAACATTGCCAGTACTCTGCTCTCTGCTTGTAATCCTGCAAAGCAGCCATGGACTGAGTAGGTACATAAAACTCAGGTGTGTTTTCCTCCTATCAACAGTTATTTCATCTTGGCTCTGAAACTGCCCCTGATGCATTTGTTTTATATTTGACAAAGCACGAATGTTGGACCATCTACGATCACTCACATATGTCACTTAAAACATGATACCTGACAGTCCCAGCTTTAACTTCTCATGTCTGTTCTTTGTACCACACCCGAGAACAACGCTCTTGAACCGAGAAATAGAGAATATCAAGATCTTTTATCACCCCAAACCACAATCACACAGTTGGTGTGCCCAAGTGCTGAACCAAGCTAGACCCAAGCACGTACACCGGGCCAGATTTCTCTTTGGCTCTGATAAGCTCAGACTTTGGCAGGCGTGCCTAAAGATTTCCTGGCCTCCAGACAATCTCAAGCTGCAGCAGCAGACAAAGTGTATGTGCATCTACATGGGTGCTGTGTGTCTGTGTTTCTGTGGAGGGGATGACAGACAATGACTGCAGCTTCGTGTGCCAGGCTCCCTGTAATAAGAAGCTATAGGGTGATGGATGGGCTTGGGAAGGCCTGGAGCAGAATGGACGGGGTAGGCTCTATGGTAGCTGACATGCAGAGAGCTGGCTGGAGCCAGGAGGATGGCATTGTGCGGATAAATGAGATTTCACTTCCCTGCTGGGTCTCTTTCCATCTGTTTTTCTGTTTCTGGAGGCAAATGCTGGGAAGCTTGGTAAACAATCTGCCAAGAGACCTTCCCATTTCAGAGGGTTCTCTCCCGGCTTTCTAGGTTTCCCAAAAGCAGGCAGGTAATCTTACTTGCACCCTTCACTTTTCCTCCCTGGGGCAAAAGCAATAACACTTTTCTTCTCTCTGGCATTTCTTCCACACTCACTTTGCCAAGATTTTTTTGCTTGTTTGCTTGGGATGACAGAGCAGCAGAGTCCCCTGCTCACACATCTTCAGTCTTTTTTAGGTTTCCTGTATCCATGGTCACCTTTTCTCCCTACCTTGCCTTTAGTATTTACCTGGCCCCACAATTCACTTGTCCTTCAGGACTGCATTTGGTGTGAGAGGCTTTGCCTCTGCAGATATTTCAGCTGGGCTGCTTGACTCAGACACCACCCTTTCAAACAAGCTGCTTTCCTTTGCCTGGGTTGTTTTCTCCCACTTTCTGCCATCAACACACAGCACTGCACTGAGAAAGGGCCACATTCCAAATGCAGTGGCACAGGAGATGACACCAATTCAGGCTGGGAGGGAGACCCGAGGCAACTCGTGTCCAATGACCACTTGAAATGTGAGTCACTCAGCATTAGTTGCAAGGCTGGAACTGGGACTCTGGTTTTGCTGACCCACTGGTCCAGGCAATCAATCCCTTTCCCTCACTAGTCAGCTCTGACTGACACCCTGTGTGCTTTGCCCTCCTGACCACTACAGCCAGAAGCAGCTTGTTCAGAGAGCACAGCCCAGGAAACACCCTCTCCTGCAACTCACACTTGTAAGCTGGCAGTTCTGTGCTTGTCACTGAGCCTGTGGAAGCTCCAGCACGTTGGCTCCAATGAGCACTGGACACCTTGCAAAGCCTTCACATCACTCTATGCCTCTCACCTTCAGCTCTGGCAACGCCACCCTTTCTCCCGTGCCTACTGTGAGCTGCACAGAGGCCTTCACTGCTCTCAGCGTAGCTGCATGAGCAGAGAGAGTGCAGCACCCATGTCCCCCCAGGACAGGGCAGCCCCAGTAAGCCACTGCATTGAAGTGGGAAAGGGGCACATGAATGAATATGCAGTACCCTCTGCTCTGCTTCCCTCTGGGACTTCACAGTGCGGCTGACGCAGCCATCATAGGCGACCTGCTATCAAACAGAGTCTACTCTGCCCAATAATGAGATTAAAATAGCAATGAGTCTGAGATTAGCATCCGAGATGCAGTCGCTTGCTGTCAGCAGAGCAGAGAAGACTCTCCAGTTTAATGCACAATGCCTAGTGACAAATGAGACACAATCAATAGCAAAGGTCATTGCTCACCCAGCTGGAAAGCACCCGCCAGTGCGACAGGGAAGAACGGGTGCAGATTTGGTCCGATCTGCACTTGGGGGGAGAGGTGGATGTGTCCCAGCTGGCAGAACACTTAGACTGTGCTTTCCACATATTTTCTTCCATGTCATTCTCACTTTGGACCAAAATGTGTAAGATTAATGCCTCCTTCTGCAAGGGAGAGGAGATGGGAGTACAAAACCACTTCCATTAAACCCTCTGGTTGACGGAAGGCTTCAGGTGTGAATTGGATAAATGTCACTTAAATCCTACATGATGAATTACTGGCTGTAATAAGCCATTAACCGATGCCAAATTGATTTAATTCAGAAACGAGATCTCACTTTTGTCAACAGAGGAAGAACAGAGAATCACCCGCGGGTACCCAGGGGCTCGGTGCGTGACAGCGCCCGGCTCTGCAACCACAATGACTCGGGGGGAGAAGCTTCTTCTCACCTCGGCCACTTTCCCCAGCAGCTCTCGGCTCGGAGCCGGGACGTACCCCCGGGGTGTGCGGGGAGCTCCGAAGCTGCCTGCGAGAGGCCGATGCCTCTGTCCGAGGCGACTCTTGGACTTCAGGGACGGGAGCCGTGTCGGGAGGGAGCCCCTGAAGCAGCGGGGGTTTGCAGTCGGGTGGTGGGGAGCAAACCCCACAGCCCACCCCGCAAGGTGCACGGCGCTGCACATTGTCCCCCGACCGGCAGCGGGAGAGCCCGGAGCTCGCTCCCCGGCACGGGTGACAATAGGGTTGGCCGAAAGTGCCGCGTACCGGCGCTGTCCGAGCTCGGTGCTCACCTCCGACCCCCGAGGCACCGCGCAACGAGGGAGTCCCGGCGGCGGCGGTGGTGGCAAATAGAGGCGGCGGTACCGGGGTCGCGTGTGTGTGTGTCCCCCCAGCCTTTGTCTCCTCCGGGGCGCACGGAAAGTAGGAAAGTGCCCTCCACTCCCCCCCAATTCCCCCAAAAGCGAAGGGGAATCATCTCGGAGGAGCGTGTCCCTCGGGCCCCGGGTGAGCGCGGAGCGGGCAGCGCTGCCCGTTACCTGTGCGGAGCTCTCGGCGGGCAGGGCAGCAGCTGTGCAGGCGGCGGGAGGGGAGGTAGCTCTGCCGGGGGGTGCTCGAACGCGAGAGCAGGAGGAGCAGGAGGAGCAGGAGGAGGAGACACGGGGAAGGCAGTGAGGGAATGTGGAGAGGAACCGGGGACGCCGGGAATCCCGGGGGACTGGGGTGCATGGTGCGGGGGGAGGTGGGGCTGGTAGGGGCGGCGGGGGCTCGGCGGGGAGCGGAAGGTGCTTTGGGGGGTGGCCGGGAATGCAAGGCGCGCGTGGCGCGGGGCTCCCCGGTGCGGAGCAGGAGTGCGGGAGCGCAGGGTGCGCGATCCCACGGGGCTGGTGGCAGGAGCAGACCCTGCCCCGGGCAGAGACCGGGGCAGACAAAGAACGAAGACAAAGGCGACCCGGCCTGGGTCCGGTGAGGTGGCGGCCGGGCTCCCGCTCACCTGCACGGCACAGCGGGGCGGGCACGGCGGCCCCGATCCCCGCAGGGGCTCCTCCACTTTACGGTAACGGGGTAAGAAACCATGTCGGGGGAACCGGCGTCCCCCTCCCCCGCTCCCTGCACCGAGCACCCAGCCCCGCTCTCGACGGGTGGAGCCGCGGCTGCAGCGCGGGGAGTACCGGCCGGGAACCCTCCAGGCAGCCGCGGACACCGGGTCCGGCCCCCGCTCCCCACCCGAGGCCCCGCGGCCGCTCCTCCCGCCGCCGGGGGGCGCTCGGGCCGCCCGCCGCTCTGACGTCACCCGCGCGCGCCGCCGGCCGGCCACCCGCGCTGGGCGCCGCGCGGAGGGAACGGGCGGCGGGGTCGGTACGGAGCGGAGCGGGAACGGGACGGGGCACGGGCAGCGCCTTCGGCGGGAAGGGGCACTTGTGGGGGGGATCGAGGCGGTGACGGTTACCGGGTGGTCTCCGGGGCGGGAAGCGGGGGGAAGGGAGCGCTGAGCCGGGGGGCTCCACGTTGACCGGAGGGAGCAGCGCGGAACGGCCGGTAACACGGTCGCTCGGAAATGCCGGCAGGAATACGGAAGCGAAGGGGGCGGTGGGACCGGGGCACCCTGCGGTACCTATCTGTGCCCCGGCCCGTGCTGCCGTCTGTCCGCTCGTGAGACCAGCGTGCGGGACGAGGCAGGAGCGCGGGGTGTCTCGGGTCCGAAGCCCCGAGGCGAGCAGGGCACAGATGCGGGGGCCTGCGCTTGTTAGTCGGGGCTGGCCCGGGAGTACCCGGGATAGACACGGGCGCGTTGGAGCGGAGGAATTGCAGGTGACCTGGTGCCCTCCCCCCCCCCCAGGTACGAGCCGGAGAGGGACGAGTGGCAGGTGGTGGCGCCGATGCTGACGCGGCGCATCGGGGTGGGGGTGGCGGTGCTGAACCGGCTGCTGTACGCCGTGGGGGGCTTCGACGGCACCAACCGCCTGAGCTCGGCCGAGTGCTACCACCCGGAGAGGGACGCCTGGAGACCCATCGCCCGCATGGCCACCATCCGCAGCGGCGCTGGTGAGCAGCTGGCAGGGAGGGAACGGCCGGGACAATGGGTCTGGAGGAGGAGGAGGCTCCGCAACCCACCCCCCTGGGCAGCCCCTGCCGGGCTCTGGCACCCGCACTGGGATCGGGGAATGGGAGGGGGTGGAAGGAGCTGGTCCCAGGTGGAGCTGGATCCCAGAGCAGGGCACCCAGGAACAGATCCAGGGGGTTGGGATGGATCCAGAGCAGGAGAGTCCACAATCTCCTTGGGCAGCCTGCTCCAAGGTCCAGCACCCTCACTGGAATCATGGAATGGGAAGGGTAGGAAGGATCATCTGGTCCCAGGTGGATCTGGATCCCAGAGCAGGGCACCCAGGAACAGATCAAGGTGGGGTTGGGATGGATCCAGAGCAGGAGACTCCACAACCCCCCTGGGCAGCCCCTGCCAGGCTCTGGCACCCTCACTGGGATCAGGGATGTCAGGGGTTGGAAGGGACCTGGGAAAATCATCTGGTCCATGATGGATCTGGATCCCAGAGCAGATCACCCAGGAACAGATCCAAGTGGGTCCAGAGCAGGAGACTCCACAACCCCCCTGGGCAGCCCCTGCCAGGCTCTGGCACCCTCACTGGGATCAGGGAATGGGAGGGGTTGGAAGGATCTGGTCCCAGGTGGATCTGGATCCTAGAGCAGATCACCCAGGAACAGATCCAGGGGGGTTTGGGATAGATCAAGGTGGGGTTGGGATGGATCCAGAGCAGGAAACTCCACACCCCTCCCCTGGCAGCCCCTGCCAGGCTCTGCCACCCTCCCTGGAATCACCACCAAACTCCTGAGGGTCCCTCTACCCCCTGCTGCTCTGGGGGTGGGGGGGCATCCCTGGGCACAGAGAGTTGCTGCACGGGCTCCTTCCTGCAACTGGGATTACTGGGAAGGGTCTCACTTACCGGGATGACCGGGGTGGGTCTCCTTAACTCTCCCCCCACCCCCCCATCCAGGGGTCTGTGCCCTCAACAACTGCATTTATGCCATGGGGGGGTACGATGGCACCGACCAGCTGAACAGCACCGAGCGCTACGAGGTGGAGAGCGACAGCTGGAGCCTGGTGGCACCCATGAGGCACCGGCGCAGCGCCCTGGGCGTCACCGTCTACCAGGGCAAGATCTACGTCCTGGGTAGGTCTGGGGGGTGGGTGGGCACGGGGGTGGGTGATGGGGGGTGGGGAAGCACCCTTGGGGGGGGGAAAATGTGGCTGGGTGAGCAGCCCGGGGGAGGGGGAGGGCACAGAGGGGGTGGGGA
>JAOEGS010021157.1:0-21133 GCA_025447755.1 Corythornis vintsioides | reverse complement strand
CCGGCCGGGGGGGCGGGGGGGCCCGGGGGGGGGGGGGGGGGGGGGGGGGGGGGGGGGGGGGGGGGGGGGGGGGGGCGCGGAGGCGGCGTCCCGGTCCCGCTCCCTCCCTCCCGTACCCCCCGAACAAAGGCCCCCCGGCCCCGCTCACCTTCCATGCAGGTCGAGTCCCGCTTCATCCCCCCGGCGCCGCGCTGCTAGGGCCGCCTCATGGCGGGGAGAGGCGAGGAGCGGAGCGGGGCAGCCCGGCTCGGCTCGGCCACCGCCGCCGACCGCGGGCCGGGCCTATGCTAACGAGCCGTGATGTCAGCGCCGCCTCCGCCGGGCTGCGGGAGGGAGGGGGAGGCCGCCTGGAGCCGGGTCCCCGCCAAACGCCGGGCTGCGGGCGGGACCCAGCGCCGGGGCAGCGCTCAGTGGCCCCCAGGCTCCCGCCCCCCCGGGCACAGAGAGCGGCCGCGCTCGGTGCAGTTCGTTCTCTGCCGCCTCAGGACGGCCCAGAGAACAGGGATGCTGAGGGGGCGGCCGATGTGCGGAGGCCACGGAGGCGATCCGAGGGCTGGGAGGCTGCTGGGAGGCCAGGCTGAGCTGGGGGTGTTCAGTCTGGAGAGGAGAAGGCTACGGGAGACCCTCTTGCAGCCTTCCAGTATCTGAAGGGTACCAAAAGAAAGCTGGGGAGGGACTTTTTCCAAGAGGTTGTAGTGACAGGATGAGGGGTGATGGCTTCAACTTGGAAAAGGGGAGATTTAGATTAGAAATCATCATAGAATCATTTGGTTGGAAGAGACCTTTAACATCGTTGACTCCAACAGTTCACCCTACACTGCCAGGGTCCCTAAACCATGTCCCCCAGCACCACATCCACATAGTTCTTAAACACTTCCAGGGATGGGGACTCAACCACCTCCCTGGGCAGCCAATTATGAAGAAATTTTCCACTCTGAGGGTGGTGAGACACTGGAACAGGTTGCCCGGAGAAGCTGTGGATGGTCCACCACTAGATGTGTTCAAGATCAGGTTGGACGGGACTCTGAGCTACCTGCTCTGGTGGGAGATGTCCTTGCCCATGGCAGGGGGTTGGAACGAGATGATCTTTTAGGGTCCCTTCCAAGCCAAACCACTCTGTGATTCTAAATTAACACACCCACCAAGAAAACACAGGAATTTCTAGTATGAAAATTATTTCCTCAAACTGATAACAACTATTGGCCAAAAACTTTGTTTAGTTTTAGTCATCACTGAAATACAAGTTGAGGGTGGAGCGACGGGTCCTGATTTTCAGCTCAGCAAACACTGGCACAGCCAACAAAAAACACTATGTGAGACATCAGCTCTTCTGCTCCTTCATCCTCCTCTTGGGATTAACTCAGCTGTTCCTATTGTGGAGTTCATGTGACCTTAGAGCTGCAAGCATGAGATGCTCCATAACCTGTCCCAGTAGTCAGTTGGGTTTGACCAAGTCCAAACCAGTGCTTGCCACACCGAGACACTGGTGGGAATGGCCAGAGATGTTCCTGCCAATGCCCAGCTCAACCTGTTCTCCAGATGTCTATGCTCACTCCCTTCAAAAGCCATAGCTGGCCTCTGTTCCTCGTCCTGAGGACCACAGGGCTCAACGCGCTCTGAGGAATGGCTGACTTAAAATAAACAAGGTGCAGAGGCAACAAAAGAGGTCACATTTCACTCAGTCCCAAGCCTGAAATTTTATTGCTTTCTGGTGACACCCAGCAATGCAAATATCCCCTCATGCAAGCAAGAGCAGCGCTCCGCAGCATCCTCCTGGCAGCCTGGGCACCAGCCAATGCTGCCTGGGCAGGAGAGTCCGAGCAGACGGTCTAAGAGTTCCCAGCCAAGCCCAACCCTCCTGTGAGCCACGATCCCAGTTCCATCCCCGCGTTCCCACAGGTGCGTAGCTCAGCAGCGAGCCGTCACAAACCGGTCCCACACCGGGCCAGGTCTCCGTTTGGCTTATGCTGCAAACGTGTGAAGTCACCGTGGCTCGCCGACGTGCTCCTCGGGCTGACCTCTCCTTTCTGCTCCGGAGGCTGCCCCGGCAGGGCCGGCGAGGGCCGCACGGCCAAGGTAAGCCAGGCCCCGGTGTTTACACAGCTGTGTGTGATTGTCCCCGCTCCCCGCGGCGCATTCTTCACCCCGGCCCGGCGCTCCCGGCACCCCTCGGAGAGCTGTGACCAGAATGCAGAGGGATGGTTTTGTAACGACGCGGACGCTGCGGTCTGAAATAAAGCGGCTTAATCTCGGGATAACCAAAGTGAAGACGCTCACGCCACTGCTTCTGGGGCTCAAAAAGCAGAGATCCGCCAAAAAACCCACCCCTGCTAATTCAGAAACGGCCACGAGTAGAGACAAAACCTGGCTGGGAAAAGGATAATTGGCCAAACAGCCCAAATCTTCCAACTTGCCCAAAACTGACATTAAATACACGTTACGGTTTGTCCGTAATAAATCCTAAGGGCAGGAAATAATTGCAGAGATCTGGAAATGTTCTGGAAAAGGAGAGGCCAGTCTGGGAATGGGCAGAGGGCAGGAAAAGAGACAAGCAAGATGAATTCCATTGTCTGAACCAAACAGCCTAAAAGCAAGTCTGGTGAAAGGAAAACCAAAGTGACTGGTTCTTATTTTAGCCTAAATCAGCCAATTCCCACCCCAACATGAAAAAGTGGATGCTATTGTAACTGTCATTTAAAATTTTAGAGTAACACAGGTCGTGACAGCAAAAGCCAAAACTGCTGCCAAAAGCTGGACAAGTGACCTGCTGCCTGCAGTGCATTTATTGTCTTGACAGTCCATCCGTAAGGGACAAGCAAGGGAAGCAGGAGGAGGAGACGGGAAGATCTGCAGCGTGTGCTGAGCTCTGGCTGATCCTGTTGCTAACATGGTCACTTCTCTGCAAGCAAGGGCAGGAAAAACACCGGGTTTTGCTACAACTCATCCACAGTGACCTGTGGTGCCAGGTGAACCAGCCAGGAGACAGTGTGGAGGAGGTGACAGGTCCTAAATATAGCAAGAGAAAAGTCGTCCTGTGCAGACCAGGTGTGCTGAGAGATTTTTCTTACAAACATTTTCCCTATTTGCTTTTGGGATCCTGGGTGCTTGGCCTGGGCTGCCCACAGGACACAACTCTGCAGGCAGCAGCAGAGGTGATTCCTCAGAAGGGATTCTCAAAAACATGACTTCTAGAAACACAGAGCCCAACTGGAGTCACAAGACAGGGCTAAAACGGGTCAGGCACTGCCAGACTAGGACAGCCATGGTCTTCCAGGACCTGATCCACAGACAGCACCACTTGACATAACCCATCCCTAAAAACTTCCGTGAAGTTTGGGCACAGTGGGGCTGGCTGAGCCGCGTGGCCCCAGGATGGGGGCAGCCCTTCCTCGTCCTCTTGCCCTCCCACCCACAGCCACAGTTTCATAATTCCCCAGGCTCCAGCGAGGCTTTGCCCATTTTCATGACAATTGGGGCTCTGTTGTGTCGACGCAGTTTGAGACATCGGCCCCTTTGTGGCACGAACAAAGTCCGGGCTGCGGGTAACAAAACCCAGCACAACTCGGCACTGAAGGCAACTAACCCAAGAGCTGCCTCCACACAGCCCAGCTTGCCTCAGACCAAACCAAAATACCAAAATGGATTTGATTTCAAGCAACAAAGAGCGGATAAGGAAATACCATCTTATTTTACCAACAAACGGTGCCATGGGCAGCGTTTCCATTCTGCAGCACCGGTGGTGCTGAGCCCGTGCAGCTCGTCCAGCACAGGAGCCTCAGCTGGGGAACGACACCCAGTACTGTGCCAGAACCAAGCTGCTCTGCTCAAACGTAGCTGAATAAATGTTATAAACTCAGATTAATGCCTCTGAGCAGCCTCAGTACTGAGACAGTACCACTTCCAGCCACTGCAGTGAGAGAACTGTTCCAGGTAAACACAGCACACACTTTCCCTAAAAACACTATTGACCCCACTCTGTGTGTACAGATACTTCAGAGAAAATTAAATAAAAAAATCAAAATAAAATTGTTTAGCAAAGCTAAAATGGTAATAAACATCCACCTTACTCCCAAGAAGTGCCAATTTACTGACAAATGTGGTGATTTCTCTGCTCCCTGGCACTCACTAACTGCACAGGAACATGGGGTTAATAATTCTGGTGAAGGCATTCATTTGGTGCACATAGAATTAATCTTTTTCCTCTTTCTTACTAGTTCAGTAGGTCATTGTGCAAACAGAATCCTTTGATCAATTTCCAGGTTTATCTGTTTATTTGTATTTTTTCTTTGCTTGGCTGCTGAATTTGCCATCCCCGCCTATTGAAGGCTTGCTAGCAGCATTTGATTGCATCTGGCTCCGTGGGTGACAAACAGTGGAGAGCAGCTCTGTGTAACAGAGGAGAAAGCAGGGGGGAGGTTAAGGGCTCCTTAGAGAGGTTGCCTTCAGAGGAGAAAAGGAAAACAAATGGGATTGTCGGGGTGAGCAGTATATGGTTTTACTGCCTTAGTGGGCAAGTACAAGAAAGGAGAATTGCAAAGGGAGAAGCTTTACATTTGTATGAGCAGGCAATCGAGCTCCTTTCTAAACCCTCTGCAGAAAGAGCTTCCCTTCCTCCAGGATGACTCCATCCCATTCTGGGAACGTGCCTCCTGTGACTCCCAGTGACCCAAACCCCGTCCCGCAGCCTCAGATCTTTCTGGAAAACACAGGGAAGTCCCTGGGCTGGGTCCCCACCAGCAACGATGGCCACAGCACCTGCTGCTCCCCACAGGCCAGGGTGACAGCGGGCCCAGGGCTGGCTCTGACCCCTGCACCCTCCCCTGTCCCTCTGCACTCTGCTGTTTTCCCACAGGGCCCCATTCAGAGAGCAGAACACACACAGAGGCCAGTGTGGAGTCCCCCGGGGGACCAGTGGGTGCAGCACTGGGGCTTCACTCCAGCATATCCCACCCACAGGACCAGTGCACCCCATCACCACCAACGAGCAGAAATCTCCTCATCCTAACCTGAAACAGGGCCGTGCCCCAGCAGAAGATGCAGAGGTAGGAACAGGGAGGAACAGAGGTCAGAGGGCTGAGAGAGTTGGCTGGGTTTGAAGAGGCAGGAAAAGTTTTGTCCATGTAAGTGGTGAACTGAAAATCCAGATTCTTTTAGGACTTCTTTTTTGACTTAGGTTTCAATCACACAGCTAGGCTGGCCTGCTGCAGATGCTGGTATACAACAACAGTAACAACAACAGCAGACCAACAGTTTGCTATCATAACTGTTATTGTTATTATTATAGTTCTGAGCTTTATTTCCAAATAGGCAGTTGGGTGGCTCGGCAGCAATTGTTGATATCACCAGAAAAAAAAAAAAACAAACAAAACCAGCGAGAGGACATTTCCCCAGATTTCAGGTCAGACCAGCAAAACAAAGAGGGGGGAAAAAACTTCAGGACTAACGCTGCAGATTCTGTATCTGCATCAAACTCCTTGTTCTGAGTGCAATTGCTGGTTTAGAGCATTAGGAGGGGGCAAATCCCCTTTGTGAACTGACTGCTCCGTGCCCTTTGCACCCCGGGGTTCTCATGGAGGGGGATGCTGGAGGTGGGAGCTGAGCAAAGGCAGGAGCATCACTCGCTGCTCCCGGGCTGTCTATGGGAAAAGAGGCGACTCCTGCAGCGCGTTCAGAAACTGCCCTCCCCGCAGCACCTCTGTGCCCTCCCGCGATGGCAGCACTCCCGAGGGCACCCCCGAGGTGCTCAGCCTGCTCCCCGCTGCTGTGGCATCCGCGGGCAGGGCTCTCCTGGCACTAACCCGCCGCAGCCGGGTGGCCTGAGCAGGGCTGGACAGGAGAGGGCAGCATCCGACAGCCGGACGCAGCAGCCACAGCTGGGGGGGTCCCCAGGAGAGGGACAGACCCCATTTCACAACACAGGCGGTGCTGCAGCAGACACAGGGGCTGCAACGAGCCTCAACCACACCGTAAAGCTGAGCACGATGCAGGTATCAGTCAGGATTTTAAAACGGGTTTTCCTGTCCTCAGGAGCAGAAGCCAATGGGCTCTGGTCCAGGTTCTGAAGGTCAGAGCCCTCCTGGCCACCTGCACTGCCCCCAGAGCAGGGCTCTGCGATGCCCTCACCTCCCCTGGATGCTCCAGAGGTGATGAGACATAAGGGAGTCCTGCTAGTGGGATGGTTGGCCATTTGGCTCTGTTTTTACTGCAATTAAAAAAATTTTACTGCAATAAAAAAAAATTTTAAAAACCCTTTTCTGTTATTGGAAGTTGCTACTTAAAATGTCTTTTTATTCCTTCTTTCAGTATTCCATTTAACTTGCTGAAGTTTGTAATACTGTTATATTGTTTTTCAAGAAAAGGATAAGCTGAACAGAAATGTTCTTTCAGAATTACAAGAAAAGCAATAAAAGTATGAAGGGACTGTCTGTTATAGCCCAACAACACCCACAGACTTCCCACTTGTTCCCGAGTAACAACCATTCGGGAAACAGCATATTCCACTGAAAAAAAGAACATCACCAGAACTCCCAGAGTCTGTAAGCACCTCTGCCAACACCTCCTCAGGGTGAAGACCAATTTACCACCCTTACTGTATCTCACTGTAACCATCTATAAACCACAATTAATCCTCAAGATGTTGTCAAATTGAAATGACATTGCAAAATGCCCAAATCAATGGAAAATACATCTATTAGAAATGAAAGGACAATTAAGAGAAAGTGACAGTGGACAACGGTGTGGGAAAAATGACCATTCTCAAAAAAAACTTGTGTAAATTCAATGTCCTTTCGGGGGGGGCTCAAAGCAGCCAGGAGGACACCCAGCAGGGCAGGGGTGGCCAGTGATACACCTGCCACTGCTGTGCAGGGTGAGGGGACAATGCCAAGGCCAGCTGCCTCTGAGTGTGATTTTTCATGGGCTCTGAATCCCCTGTTGTGCAGCCTGACGTGAAGCATCCAGCCCAAAGCTGCACCAGTGGCTCCCTAAGAAAGACACCTTCATTGTTTTCAGTGGCTGTGGTTGTTGATGTTATGAAAATGCTCCTGTAAACTACACAGGGTGTTCTGCTGCAAAGTGGAATCCTTTCATGTACAGCAGGCAGTGTGAGTCCAACACGACACCACACACAGAGTGCCTGGAGTCCAATTCTCTGTCCATTCTGCATTGCCCTCCTTCCTAACCTCCAGGGCAAGGGCTGGGTCCTGTAAAAATAACTGATACCTCCCCACCTTCCTTCTGCTAAACCTGATCCTACTGCTCTCCTTCTAATAAACTCGAGTCTCAATTTCCACTTCATCTCTACCAGCAGCTCCTAGGCCTCAGATATGACCCACCCCACACAGCACGAGGTCTCAAATTAAGATGTACATGACTGCAGATAAGAGCCAGTTTTACTAGACTAACACTAGGGGAAAGAAGTCTTCCACATTCCTCCCTGCTTGGGAAGCAACACAGGGCGAGCTATTCAGATGCTTATTCCTGACAGATAGCGAGGCTGCTGTGGAGCAGGGACTGCTCCTTTGGGTGTAAAGCCTGAATTGAACATGCAGTATTTAAGACAATTAGGTTTTCAAAGAAACTACACTAAACATTTCTTTCATGTGTAATCAAATTATGTTAAAGCAAACCTCATAATTTAAACCATTCCATTGGTCAGCTCCTATTTGTTTTCCCTGCACCCTCATTTTTGCTCCAGATCTGTCACATTACATTAACACCTTTCCTACTCACTGCCTACAGAAATAACAGCCTTCGACATGCCTGCACAATCCATTTGTCCTGCTCTAATTACTTTTTGACATAGCCTCTTTTGCTGTTATCTTGCCTTTTCTGACCTCTGCCTGTATTAAAGCCATTTAAAACAATCTTTAAACTCGGTATCTATTGTGATGTGTCTTATATGACACTGCTGGAGTATCGGGCAGCAACGTTTTGTAAATCAAATATTTAAATCTATGGTAATAAGATAATGTGCTTGAGGAGAAAAGCTACTACACTCTGGCAACAGCTACAGCTGGCTGCTCGTAACGCGAGTCCCCGGGACTGCAGCACATTTTCAGGAGGAAATACCCACAGCCATAAAACTGTTCCACATAACTAGGTACCTCAAAGATAAACAGGCTCTTCTGTCTACTAAGGAATACCCCTTAATTTCACAAATAATGAGGAAGGCAGGAGAAACTGGGAAAAGCAGTTATCTTGCACAAAAAGACAACCACCGAACACAGCGACAGGAACAGGATCAAGAAGGAGCAGTTGAGAAAGCAGCATGACAAATCCCACCCTTCTCCAAACCCAGAGAAGAAAACAAGGATCTCTAATCCCAGTATCCCTGTTTTCATCAAGCCTATTCAAAAAAATGTGTCCTCATTTTCTTTTGTGGCTGATTCGTAGAAGATGAGCCACTAATTACCAGCTACTTCCCCGGCTGAACAGCAGAGATCTGCTCTGTGCCAAGTGTCTGCTCCGGAGTCAAGAACTTACTCCACATGGTGGAACTAATTTTAGGGATATCAAGTCGATCCCTATGTACATCTGTCTCACGACAGCCTAACTGCATCTTCACATGCTCATCTGCACACAGTCCAGCCTCATGCTAGCTTAATTGGTGGCTAGTCAATATTTCACTCACATTAGAAGATACTTCACGAACTTCATTTGCTCTGGTTCATTTACAGGGTAATTATCCAGCTCACACAAAGTCTGGTCTTCTAGATACAGGCAGTGCAGATACAAGCACAGCTCTGCTGGGAAAGCACAGCTCTATATTTTGTCTTGCAGATGACAGCACTATAAAACTGACAGGGGACAAACCCAGAGTCAATTACAATACATTAAATGCAATATAACAATGCTATGATTTGTCACAGACATCCAAGAGATGTTATTTCTTTGAATTCCTCTAACTTTGTCCTCAGGACATGAAGAGCCCATGAATGTTGTGGAAAGCTCTTCCCATGACACTTCCCTACACGGTTTTATTTTCCCCTTTTTCTTTCCTGTCAGCAGCTCTGACCACAAAAGCCTGTCTCAATAAGGCGTCTACACACAGAAGGGACGCATGGATCCAGGACCAGACCAGTCTGCTACTGGTCTGCTCCTAACAGCCCTTTCTGTAGAGCTCTTGAATCCTTCTGTGCCTCTGAACGACACCATCAGGGGAAGTGGCAGGAGTGGAGCTGGACAGAACCAACAGCTCTGCCTTGGGCTGCTGGTGGTGATGGGTGGGCAGGGGGTGGGCACAGAGTGGGAGATCCAGGCTTTGCTGCTGCAAGATTCAGAAATGCATTTTTGCTTGCAATTATTTTTTGGTTTGTAAAACGATTCTTTTCTTCCTCATTTTTTCACATCTGTTTCGCAAGTTTTGTTGTTTTGTTTTGGGGTTTTTTTTGTTTTCTTTTTTTTTTTTTTTTATACAGCTGTTTGAGCAGCCCTGGATTGTCCATTATCCAAACAAAATACCAATTATCGTGACCTCACGTTTCATGAATCGTGTATCTAAAGTCAGTGCCCTGTTCCTGTGGTGCTTCCATCAGGAAGGCGAGGCAACCATGAGCAGAGCTGTGCTGGGTCAGGCCATGACAGCTCCCTGCAAGCCCCAACCTGGTCTGAGGCAGTAAACAACAAATTACAAACACTACTATTAACCCTTCTTGCCTTTTTTTTTTCTTGCCTTATGTAGAATTTACATTTGTTTTAGATTTGTTTTAGAGAAAGACATTTATTTTTCTAGTTAAAAAAACCCTTTATGTCCAAATACTTTCGCTCCCTCAGATGCTCTGAAATGCAGTGCTGGCAGTAAAGCCGAATAGCTGCTGCACCACGGTACTCACCAGGTCTGCTGGAGTAGAAGCTGCACAACCAGAAGAAATCGGTGGCAGCTACAGCTTAAAGGCAACAAGTAGCATAAAATGTGCTTGAACAAATTCACATACGTGGAATTTGCAAATACAAGTTATCCAGCAAATCCTGTCTAGAGCATCCGTGGTTAATTAGCTGATTTTGTACAGTCTGGGCAGAGGTTTATCCTGAGAAGAGAGCTCAGTGCATTTTAAATCTACCCAGACACCAGTTTATACCCCTGGATCCTGCTGGAGCCTGACAGATGGGTTGTCGGGGGGACAGATTCCATAGGTAAGGAAGAAAACCACCCTAAATGAAGTACCCCAAAAAGGTAGAGACCCTCACACAGAGCTGTGGCTCTTATGCCATTGATTTCAAACACAGAAGAACCAGCCTGAGCCCGGCGTTCACTGTTGGGTTCTGTGGGATTTGGGATAAGGGCCATAAAGGCTCAGCCAACTTTTCCAAGTCCTATATTTTCTTCCTTCAGATACCACAGCGATGTGGAAACCATCTTGAACTGGAAAGCAGGAGCCCCAGATGATGCTGTGTTGGAGCACAGCTGATGGAATGGCTTTTGAGTAGTGCTGAGCTTGCGTGACAGCTCATGCCAGGAGCAGGTTAATGCCTGAGCCAATTACTGGGACAGCTCTGTTTACAGGACCAAGGGCAAGGGACCACCAGACCTGGAACTGAGCATGGACACTTCCAGCTTTTATGCCTTGCAACTGAAGAGGTTCCAGGTTCCTCTGCAAGCTTGCCCTGAGCAGCACCTCTCCCTGCAGCTAGCTCCAAAGCACCTTCCCAGCAGAAGTCTGTTACCTTCCTTCCTTGTGCAGGAGCCTTGTAGTTGGAAGACACCCAAGTGGGGACAGGGATTGCTTCTTAGCAGATGCCTCTAAATGCCCTGCCAGAGGAATCCCCCTTTCTCCATAACTGCCCCGGGATGGCAGCCCCTGAATTAGGGGGCTTGATTTCCCCTCATTAAGCGTGTCCTGAGCTGCACTCTGCTGGGAGGACTGTCCTCGTTAGGACCAGCGCTGCAAACTCCAGGGCCACACTAACCCTTCGTGGAAGCTCCACTACCACCTGGTTTTACTGGTTTGGCTGTGCTGGGAAAACAGCAGGTACCCAAACCAACCGAAGCGCTGCCGGGATGCTGAGGCGCTGGCACACCCGAGGCAGGGCCCCGGCAGCGTCTGTGTGGCTGCAGCAGGACAGACAGACAGAACTGCCCCTCCCTGGCTGCCTCCCCGTGCTGACAGCTGAAATCCAGCCGGCCAAGCTGCCTCCCGATGATTTCCATAAATCCTCCCACAATGCAGCGCACCCGAGTTTAGCCGGAGGGATCCTCCGCAACGCGCCGCGCTGTCAGGGACGGGGGGGATGATTTCAGAGGAAACATGCGAGATTCAGATTTGAAATTAAAATGATCTGCCCCGACCACGGTTCCTGGATTTCAGCATTACATTTCTGACATTCCGATGGTATTATATTTTCATGTTGCTTATTTCAGATAAGCCCGCTCGTTTTGTAGAAGTTAAAAATTAAAACCTTTTATCACGTGCCTGGAAAACAAGGCAAACAGAAAACTCCCAGCTCTTACCACCAGGCATCTTATCAGCAGGGCCTACAGGGCTATTTGTGCTGCGCTGGGATGACTTTGCAGCGCACGTACTCCAGAAACAGCCTCTGCTGCTCACAGGAGCTGCTCTCGCCAGGCCAGGTTCACGTAGCTGTGCGTGGCGAGGGTGGCACACCCCGGGCAGGAACTGGCTGAACCACACCACTTTCTACCCCCAGCCTGGCAAACTGTGCTTGGGCTACATGGTGGGGAAATGAGATGTCAGGTGAAGGCCGCACTGGAATTAAAACTCAGACAATGTTTGAATAAATCAGGAGTTGGGCTTGTGGAGTTCTGCTTAACAAAACAGAACACAAACACCCAGAGGGCAGCGACCCTCTTATTCAAAGCAAAAGAGACATCCATCTTTTCCTGGGTGAACTGTCATCCCAGATGCAAGTCCTGCCGAAACCCATTATTGCTTATTATTTGTAACGAGAGATAAATGTTTTCCTTATGTCCTCAGACAACAATCACAGAGGAATCTCTACACCCACACCTTAATACACACTATTGTGTAGACTAGCAACTACTGTGATCTAGTCTCATCCACCCATCACTCCAAACTTTTCCGTGCCCGTGTTATCGGGGAGTCCGGGGAGAAGCTGCTCTCGGGCTGGCAGAGCAGCGAGCACAGGGTGACAGTCTGACATGGTGTCCTGCTGAGAGCCAAGAATAGCAACGCCTTAAAAGGCAGCGATGTCGAGATCACAAGGAAAAGAGAATTAGGGCACAGCTGTGGAGTTCTGTAGGCTAAAACATAGACTCAATATGTCAGGGAAAATTAAATCACGGAGCTACATGTAATTTCTGGTTGCATTTATAACTTGGCTGTAGCTGTGCAGAATTTGTTCATGGGTCATACGTGTGAGTCGCTGTGTTTCCGTGTGCACGCAGAATAAAAACCAGAATTAATGTAAGAAGGAAAAACAAAGGAATGGCATGCAAGCGACAACACAAACACCTATGTTCTGAACGATGTTTACATGCTACTGCAGCTCCAACACAATTTGACAGTCAGTCTCCTACCCCTTCTCCTGAGGACAAACAGAAAAGCTCTGACACCGCTGGTGAAACAGGCAGAGCTCCCAGCTCTACCCGCAGGACCAAGCACAGGAAAACCAAACCAAGACCTCAGTGCCACAGCTGGAAAATGCCTGTTTTCCTCCAGCTGTCAGCCAGGGGAGAGAACCTTCCTCAGAAATGAAGGCACCAAAACTGGCAAACTCTTGCAGGGGCTTTTTCCCCCACAAGAAGGATGCTGTGGCATTTTTCAGAACAGTATCTACATACCATTTACCCACACTGCTTTATGCTTGAAGCCCAGAAGTAGCTTCTCCTTGAAAAGCATTCCATATCCACAAAATACAGCCTATTATCCTCTGCCCATATCTATGGTACAATCTGTGTCCAACTGATTCACTGTGTAGGTGCCAGGGCCTGTAACCAGCACCGTGTGAGGCAGCACTGCTTGGGGATGGGGGTTCCACATCTCCCCCAGAGCCTCCTCCAGGGCCTCCTCCCAGCTCCAGACAAAGCTTGGGGAGGCACCACCACAAAGGCAGCTACACAAAGCTGCTAGATGGTGAGAACTGGGGTAAAAAGTCACCTGTGGGCAGGGCAGGGCTGGGCAACACCTCCCAGCCCATCCTCCCGGGGAGCAGCAGCACAGAGACTCACCCAACAGCCTCCCCTGACCAGGAGACTTCAATTAGCTCTTGAAAGGCTCCGAAGGCCAGGGACAGGTGAGAGAGATGATGGAGGAGGAAGAGATGCTGGCAACAAGGGAGCAAGAGATGGATCAGGATGAGGTGTCTGTGGCTGGCTAAATAACCAGTCCTTGAGCACTGCCGTGATACAGAACAGCAAGAAAACAGGGGTAGGGAGCTGCACGTAATTGCGACTTTGTTTAGCTCAAGTGTATTTCCTGTGGAGCTGACAAAGCCCGGCTGCATGCAAAGCATGCAGATTTGTTGATATCAACTATCCTTTGTCCCCAGAGAGGTAAATTACACATGGGATTTGTATACAAAGTTGTATACGAAGCGGACCGAGAGCCTAGAGGAGCCAACCCCTATGAAGGGGCAACACACGGGGAGATTCTACAGAGGGTAGGCAGTTCAGCAGCCAACAGACAAACGACACAGCAAGGGACCTTTGTGGGCAGCCCAGCACGTGTCCAGCCAGGGGATGGTGTTCAGTGGGACGTGACCTGCCAACCCACCTCCCACTGCTGAGTTTTGGAGCAATGCTCAGGATAAGGAGGAACGTGCCATCACAGCCACCATGTGGGGACTGGGAGAACCTGGGACGAGCAGGAGGAGTCTGTGAATTCACTTTGTGGTGACCATAGAATCATAGAATGGTTTGGGTTGGAAGGGACCTTAAAGATCATCTCCTTCCAACCTCCTGCCATGAGCAGGGACACCTCCCATTAGCCCAGGTGGCTCAAAGCCCCATCCAACCTGGTCTTGAACGCTTCCAGGGATGGAGCCTCCACATCTCTCATCACTCTAAGAGTGAAGAATTTCTTCCTTACATCTGATCTAGATCTACTCTCTCTCTGGGTTTAAAAGGAGGGAGGTAAGGAGGCTGTTCTGGGAGCTGCTGATACTGGGAGGGGTTGCTGAGGCCATCCTGGAGCAGAGGATCTGCTCACAGGGGTACCCACCATCTACTAGAGCAAATGGCAAATGTTTGGGAGGAATTCTTTCTTCTGAGCAGAACTGTGCACTAACTGCTTATTTTACCTTCTTATTTCACACCCAGGTGATGTTTTCCCCAAACCCTGTGCAGCAAACAATCCTGTAAATAAGGATGCAAAAAGGGGTTGCCAATTCTCTCCTGCTATCTCCTGGCAGCCCCACAGCGGGTCCCCCGGGTGCCCTGCCACCCTCTCGGCGCTGCGGGAGCCCCGTCCCCGCTGCGGTGGGTTTGCGGTGATGCTGCTGCCAGCGCCGCTCGCCCTGACCCACTTTCCTGCAGTATTTCTGCATAGCGACAGAGGTCCCAGCAGGACAAGCGTCACCTCCCAGCCCACGGGATTCTCCATTTCCTCCTGCTTCCACTGGAAGAATGTGCTCAGCGTTTACAGCCAGGCACACACAAGCGTGGCATTGCATACAAAAAATAAAAATAATGTATGTAAAACGCAGGAATCCCGGGAAGAGGAGGAATTAGAACAACCACCACCCTGTTCTCTTTGCAGAATATTCCTCTGAAGTCGATGGGGCTTTGAGAGCAGCTCAACACCCCACAGACCCTCCTAAGTGCTGGGGAGCAGCTCTGGCAGCTCTCCCCCCGGCTGACGCGCTGTTTAAAGGGACTTTGCTGGTTTTTCCCCGGCTGGCTTGAGCATCCCCGTGCCCTCGAATCAACCCTGCCCTTCGACCAAAAGAAACGCGAATGCACCGAGCCAAGCAGAGCAGCACAGGCAGCCAAAGCTGTGACACGGCGAGGAAATGCCATTTCCCCCCCTGAGCCCCGCACGCCTCCCTCCTGTCCTCTTCCCCGCACAATTACAGGGTACTGCCAGCCGAGCCACTGGCACTTCTGATGTCATCCCGAGCCTTTTCAGCCTTTTTTTTTCTTTTCCCTGGTTTTTTGTTTTTTTTGGGTTTTTTTTGAGGCAAAGCGTCTATATTTCTGTTCTGAAATTTTGTGCTGAAACTACAAGAAGCCAAAAAATCTCTTCAATGGGAAATTTCACAAACAGAGGATTATGACTTCAGCTACAGAATAAGCAGCAGGAGCAGATGGAACTCTTCAGAAACAATGATTCCATTTTCATGCAAATTTCCTTAGTAGTTAAAAAAAGACGAAGGAGAAAAAAAAAAAAACACCACCAAGATATCAGAACGGTTTCTAAATGGAAGGTTTTTGAATGATGCTAAAAGCAAAGGGCTGGGAGCTCTCCACAATCCCAGGCAGCAGTCAGAAGGGGGAGAAAAAAAAAGAGCATGACCAAGTAAAGCCAGACCCTGTACCCCCTCCGAGCCACGATAAGAGAGATGGAAAATGGAGTGAAGTGTATTTTAGTTTCTGTGATTCTCAACATCATCGCCGGCTCTCTGATAACGGACACTTCAGAGCTAATTCTCATGCTCTTTAAGAGCACAGGCTTCATTCATGAAGCAGCATGACAAAAATTCTTTATCCACTTGATGAGTACAGAAGGTGACAGCCACCGAGAGAAAGGCAGCCACGGGGACCCTGTCAGAGTGCTAACCTGCAGCGTGCCTCGCTGCCAGCGCTCCTGATTGCGGGGACACAGACATGCATTTTTCATCGCCCAGACGTGGAAACGGAGCCAAGTCTTTTGTCATTAACACTGGCAGAGCACCCTAAAAAAACAACAGCGTGCACAGAGGTGGCAGACCCCCGTTTCTGCCTCTCCCCTCCTAGTTGTTACTGAGTTCTGGTCTCCCGCCTTCGCTTTTCCCTCTCGCTTGCTCCTGAGTGAGAGAATTCCAGCTGCTCCCTGGCTCTGCTGGGGTAACAGACTGCACGGCCCGCAGTGTGTCTCTGTGCCACGGCACGAAACACAACAGGTTTATACACAGAACTGCTTTCAATGGCAGCAAATGGAACTCTCAGGACGGCCCATCTCATTCCACGTTTACAGGCTGGTTTTTTGGCTGAGGTAACTGCACAGAAAAGTGAGAACGAAATCTGCTGCTGTTTGTCACCTGTGACCCCTGAGCGATGCACCGGGGGAAATGCTGCAGCCAGGTCAGGTCTCTGCCCGCAGGGAGATGCTGCCACCAGGGCACTGGGCAGCAGCCAGGGCCAGCAGGGACACTTCCTTCAGATCACCCACTCCAAATCCAAGAGTACTTCCAGGCATGGGCTTTCCCCAGTGCTGCTCCTGAAGTTCTGTAGTGAGTCCTCATAAATTTCTATCTCATTCTATTAAACAATTTCTATCTCAGTTTCATGGTGATATTATTTAAAATTTATTCTCTCCTTCCTTTTCCATGCAAAAGAGATGCAAAGTTAGCTGTAAATCAGACTGCAGTGTTAGAGGCCTCTGAACCATGTGGTCAACATCGAGAATACTCCTGTTTAATCCCACTCTACCTACACTTATCCTGTTCATCACGACATGGCCAAATCTTTTCACTTTGAATTTGCTCTCAAATGGAATCTCCTTTGTTCCCAGTCAAGCCAGATGGATTTAAGTAATGACAGCTACCAAAAGGACAGAGCAAATAAAAACTCAAAAAAATGGGCTCAACAAGGTCTATTTTCAAGCTTTTCCTTGCTTACTTCTTAACAGAAGGATGTACAAAACAGAAACGATTTCCTCAGTTAATCCCTCTTTGACCCAAATTAACTTTTTCCAAACTATTTTATTCAAAGACTTTTTTTTTTTTTACCATCTTGTCCGAATGAACCACATGTTTCAATGACCCAAGGAACACCCACGGGGAGGGTAAGAAGATAACCTGACTGGTCTGCAGGGTGGTGGAAGAGCCAGGCTGTGCCACGAGGGGCTCCAGAGCCAGGATCTGCTCGCTGTGCCACGAGGGGCTCCAGAGCCAGGATCTGCTCGCTGTGCCACGAGGGGCTCCAGAGCCAGGATCTGCTCGTTGTGCCACGCGGGTTTGGCTCTGCACGACGCAGTTACACTCTCCAGAGATGGCCGAGGACAGGCGGTGGCCAGGACCTGGCACCACGCCACCAAAGGATGGTGCTTCCACACCACACTGGGCAGTGGTACCAGTGGCTCGGGACATCCCTTGAGCACAGGGACTGTTTTATAGAGAAAAGAAGTGCCAGCTTCCCACGGGGGGCTGTGGAACATTCCAGTGAATCACAGCGAGCCGGTGAAACCCCGAATCTCTGTGACCTTGTCTGGAGGTGCCTCTGCCAGTGAAGCCCCTCTCACCCACCCCACTGCCACACAGCACCTCTGCCCAGAGCCAACTTTCTGGTTTATTGATGTCCCTCGACCGCAGCACCCTGGCATGGGGGTGACCCTGGCAGAGCCAATGCTGCCCACCCACGGCTGCCAGTGTTCACCAAATGCCCGCGTGTCCCCACCGGTCACCAGCCGACCTCCCCGTCAGCGCTCTGAGCTTCTCTGAAGCGACAGTGAAGATGATCCAGGGAAGCAAACCCAGCGTGTCTCATTTAAACCCTCGGCTCTTAGCTCGCTGGGCTTTGAGCTATGAAGAGAAACGAGACACATTTGACCCAGATGCTGTCAAGCGTGTTGGATCTGAGCAAACTTACTGGAAGATTCTTCCTTCCTCCTTCCCCCGGCTTGTCACAGCCTTTCTCCAGGACAGGAACTGCCAGGAAGACTCAAGGATAATCGGGAGGAGCACGAGGGAGCACCAGCATTGTCCCTCTTTCAGATGCCTCTACACATCTCCTCTGCTTTTTACTTTTGACTCGGGTAAATTTTATGTAGAAAAATGTACCACGAAGTTGGTAACAGGTCTGCAGAATGGCCTGGGGGTGGGAAGCTGGGACGAGCCCCCCACCTCCTCCTGCCAGCCCCGTCACAGCTGACAGGGTCCTGCAGGGCCAGCTCCTGCCCCCAGAGCAGCTGCGGCAGAGCATCCTGCGCCGCGGTGCCCTTGCCTGGGGATCCTGTTCTCCACCACTGCTCCAGCAGCTCATTTCCCAACGGGAAAGGATGTTTTCCACAGATTTAGTGAACTGTGCCTCTAATTTAGCACTCACAATGTCCGTCCAACTGACCAGGGCCTGTTTTGATAGTGAGAGCAAGAGAATTAGAACGAGCCTCAAAATATTCAAGCCACTTGGACGTCTGAAGATCCCTCTGACATGTGAGACAGAAGGGGGTAGGTGGAGACTGGGATACAACTGTGTTTATACACAACTCCAAAACACTGCTCCTTTCTCTACACCCTAACATTTCCTATTTGAAGACTTCCATCTCGTTTCTGCAAATCTTAGTTTCCCAGAGAACTTCTGACTCCTTGTTACTAAAGCCTTACAATTATTATCACCTAGTATCAGGCTAACAACACCAAATATCAGCTAATAATGTACCAACAGCACTAGGCTAGAATCCAGCCCAGCCTATAGACCTGAATGTTTTTCAGTGTAATTTACACCACTTGTTAGTTTGTTTTAATCTAATTCTTAAGAATAAAGCATTAGCAGAAAACACAAGGATATTACGTTAAAAGATTTCATCACTTGGCACCTGACAGGCTCTGGGAAGCACAGCAGCTCTGTGAAGCCACACACAGGGGTCTGTAAACCCTCCTAGAACTCCGGAGCTGCTCAGATGGCTCGTACAGACCGTGCCACCCTCAAAGAGACTCCTACAGTTACATTTTTTTGTCTCTCACAGACAGGATCAAAGCCTTTGTAAGCTTTTCAGACAGTGCGACCCATAACTGAGCACTCAGAAGGACATTCACACCCCAGTAGGCACAAGAACACGTATTTTAACAATAGCATCAGCTGTGTTTTAGAAGAAAAACCCACCAAGTGACTCCAAAAGTGAAAGACAATCTTGGAAAGAGACCGCAGAAGGCACGACATGGTCACCGTGGGCAGAACAGAGGGCAGATTAGGAGCTATCGCCTTCACACTCGTGACAAGGAGGTGGGAACCTCCTCACCCCCATCAATAGCAGCTGCCTGACACTGATACGAGCCTCAGTCACCATTAAAGCAGCATATTAACATTTTTTTCCCCCCAAATTGCTTCCTTTTGGATGAGTTCCACAGAGCTGTCAGTTGTTTTTTTTTTTCTTTTCATTTCCCTTTTCCATTTATGCATTCATCTGGTCCCGGAGGGTGAATCCTATAGATATCCATCTCAAGAATGCCCACGAGGGACCCCTGACCCACTGTGTCCCAGCGTCGTGAAAATGTCTGAAAATGCCCAACAACCCCAGGTTCTAGCCCAGCAGAAGAGCACGAAGCAGCTCCCTGCCAAGCAGTCACCTGCGGCCTCACCAGCGCTCACTGCCGGGGGCAGAGGAATCCAGAGCCAGCAGGAGGTCACCAGAGAGTGATCAGAAGTGTTTTAACAGCAGCAGGACACCGAGAGATAAGGGCCATGGAGCGTTAGAGAACCTTTCCTACAGGGCATGCATCACCTATTGGATCGTAGGTCGGAAGGAACATCAGGAATCATCTAGGACAATCTCCCCTCCAGGGAGAGTGTCCAGTACTTTGGTCTCCCCACGTCAAAATGTCCTCAGAGAGAAATGTCAACAAGGGGAAACAAGGGGAGAAAGAAGACTGAAAACACCCCAGAAGAACGAGAATGAGAAGCAGGAATAAATGGGCCTGTGTTCCCACTGCAAACACTTCAGAGGACCAAAGTGAGGTCATCCTCATGATGCCACTGCAGGGACAGCCCCGTGTCTGGTTCTACTGCTCCAGCAAACAGAGGGGTAACTCAAGCCAGGTCATGGAGAAGCCCGTGGGAGCAGCTTGGAGTTCTGACTCTAAACCCACCCAAACCAGCAAGGGATTCATTCGTCACCGGGAGGTCTCACTGGGGAACGTGGCTGGAGGCCTTTCCTTCCTTGTCCTGCGCTATTGCTGGCCACAGCCACGCTCCCCGGGGTGGCACCAGTACGAGCAGGGGCAGAGTCTCCCCGACGTGAGGTACGGTCCAGCGGCGGCTTCACCAGCGTGATGGTCAAATTGCTCCTGAGGAGACAACCCCTGAGATTTTCCAGCAGCACGAGAGTGCTCTACGGGCTGGGCCCTCACTGTGACATCACTGCCTCCAAGTAGAAACATGAAATCGACTCGCGTTCAAGAAATGAAAACCTACGTTCCCCGGCTTCTCAGACGCCGCACGGGCCACGCTGCCCACTGACCCAGTTTCCCAGTGGCCCAGCAATAAATCCCCAGGCAGCCCGCCGGGAGCTGCCCCGGGTGGCTGGCGCGGCCGAGGCCCGTGTCACAGCCCGCCGGGGACGGGCACCCTCCCGGCGGGATCCGGCTGCCGCAGCCGGGGCGATACCCGCGAAACGCACCGGGCCCGGCGCTCCCAGCACCCGGCCGCGTCTCTCTGGCCCGCGGTGCGTGCGGCGGGGCGGGTCGGGGCCCGCTCGGGGGGTTGTTTTCGGGGCGTTTCGGTCCCATTGTGCGACGGAGACGTAACAGAAACCACTCACCGCCGCTGCGGGTGGGCAGGGAGCCGGTACCGGCGCCGCGCTCCGCCCGCCGGCGGGAGGGAGGCAGGTGCGGGGGCGGAGGCGGCGCCGAGCCCCCCAGACGGCCCCGCCGCGCCCGGCACCCAAACAAGCGGCCCCGCGCCCCGGCCCGCGCCCCGCCGCCGGCGGGAGGGGCGGGACGAGCCCTCCGGTGTGCGGGAACGGTCCAATGGGGAAGCGAGCCCGCGCCGCACCAACCAATCGGCGTCGCCGTAGCGCGCACATGACCGGCTGCGCCCCTGCCCGTCATCTGGGCCCTATATAGCGGGGCGGGGGGCGGCGGACGGGGCTGCACGGCCGGCGGGGGCAGCGGCGGGGCCCGGCGGACAACTCCGCTGCGTTCCGCGGGAGGAAGGGCCGCGGCTGGAGCGGCCGGGGAGTTGTTGTCGCCGCCCGCACCGGCACCAACTTTTGTGTCTTGCTTTTATTTTTTTTATTTAAAAAAAAAAAAATAATTTTTAATGTAATTTTTTTTTGTTGTTTGTTTTTACAATTTATTTATT
>JAOEGS010021155.1:42176-52923 GCA_025447755.1 Corythornis vintsioides | reverse complement strand
AGTTAGTTAGAAAACCTGAGGTGAAAAGTAAAATCACTGAAGAGAATTTGCTCGGTTTTCATCCAAACCAGGACACTAAATGATAACAAATTCTCCTTATTGTAGCAATCAGCAAGAATTAAGTCTGATTTTAAATATGATTGTAAGAAATAATCTTAAATAAAAAATATTATTTCTTCATTAGTTCAGATGTTTTCTTGTGAGCAGAAAAGAGAATTATTTCAGTCAACAACCTTTACTAATTGTTTCACAAACCTGCCTAGCGCCAGGAGTTAGTTGAGGAGTTAGGGTTGTGTCTGATCATTCTTTGTAAAATAAGCTGTAGGACTAAAGCCACAGTAAAACATAATGACTTTGCCAAACTACTTTTTTAATACAAATTAGTTTCACATTTTAGATGCTTATGCCATATGAACCCAGTTTTCTATTTCTACTTTTATACAGACGTCTCAGTTTACAAGGAGATCATTTTGGAGGTTTTATTTCCATGAAGGCAGAGACATGGATTTTTACTTCAAGCCTTTTGATTGTGAAGCTAAACTTGAGTGGGTCTGTCAGATAACAAAAGGTAAATTGCAGTTACATCCACTTACAATTAAAAAAATATTTATTATTAATTACCACTGAGTTGTCTTTATGGCCCAATAACGGAAACTCTGCAAACTGCTTTATCGTTTCCTCTCTGAACAGTATCTTACCTGTGTCACATACTTGTAGATATGCAGTTAAAATATTCAAAGATATGTCAGAAAATGACATATCCACGAGGAGGATGCAGTATCACTGCTCCCAGATTCTTGTCCCTGAAATGAGAAGTGTCCTCTTATTAGGTGAGTAAAGTATGAAAAGTGCTGTTATCCAATAGGCTTTTATATTTTGGTTGTTCATTAAAAGGCATTTCAGGGGATGAAACTTCCTTCTTGTGGGATGATAGGAGTAGATATGTGATTTTGATGCTTGTATTGAGCTTGAGAGAAAAAATCACAGGTGTTTATGACCAAGTTATACAAAAATTCTCATTAGTTTTACATCAGCTTATTTTAAGCTTTTAAGCCTCAGTATGATTTCCTCCCTCTTTTATTTTTTTCATCATACATAATGAGAAGCATGAGTATAGTCCATCACTTCCACTGCTGGTAACCACAGTCTTGTTAGAAGGTGAACTTGAAGTGACTATTCCTTTTTTTTTTTTTTTTTCCTCTGGACAGGTAGCATTCCGAAAACACCTGAGTGGTACATACCAGGTAAATAGACTTTTTGTATGTTCTTCCATTATGTGTAGATAGTAGTTAGTACGCTGTATCTTTTAGTAGTTTTGTTATTACTGAAATAGTTGTTTGGTACCAGCAAAGTTTATGGCTGATAGAATTCTATTCTGAAAGAGCTCAGAATGCAAGAAGGACTGTTGGCTCTTCCTGGTGTCAAACTGAAATTTCTTACTATGATCAAAAAAAGAAAGGCTGAGTTTTCCAGAATTGGTTTCTTATGTGTGTGGTATTTGTTCTACGTAGATGAAATTGGAATTCATGGAGCCCCACTTGTTGTTGATGGAGCAGAGCTGTGGTTTGTACCAGATAAAAACCTAAGCTTCCAGGAAGCAATTTTCTACTGTCAACAAAATGATAGTGATTTAGCCTCTGTGGAATCTTACCCAAAACTCAGGACAATACTGTCTCAAATAGAAAAGGTAAGGGTGTGTATTCTAACAGATACTTTCCACTATAGTGAAATTGTCTTGCCAGTTTTTCCAAGATAAGAAAACGATAATCCTTAATTTTGTTCTTTATCCTGTTGGCCTTAATAGCTTTTAACTGTGCTTAAAAGGAAAAGGTGAGTTGAAAGACAATTATTTTAATGTCAGTCTTGTAAAAGATTTTTTAAACTTAAAAGTAGCCTTAACAATACAAAAAAATCAACCAAACAAAAAATACCCAAAACCAAGACACCTCCAAATGGAAAGTGTGTCAGGGTTTAGGGTCAGGGCAGCCCTCTAGACCTAACCAGACCAAACCAGGACAAAGTGTCACAACAGGACCATGTGAGCATCCCATTGTCTGCAAGTACATCACTAACAGTTGTGCCAGTTCTTAATTTTTATGCATGGGACAGCACATAATTTTTTCATTAGAAATCCATAATGCTCTAATAGCCTTTACTGAAAGGGGTTTGTGGTGTTCATAATCCGAAAGTCTGAAGACATTTCAAAGTCCAGCACCTCTGTTACTCTCTTCGGTGCCACTGATTGTGAGACAATACTTTGTGAAATTAGCAGATTGCAAAGGTCTCTTAATGAAATTTTTCCTGACAAGTAGTTACCTGGGAGGAGAAATCACAAGGCAGCAGAAATTGAGGATTTGACCTGTGACACCTCTAGCCTTTTAATGAACTCTTTGTTGTTAGGCTATTTGCTGGAAGAACAGGATTATTCTAAGGAAGATCCTTTGGAATCATATCAGCTTTAGGTAGCTTGCAGCCATATCCTGGTTGTCTGGTAGATTTTCTGCTATGAATTCTGTGGGAATGATGTGTCTAGTGCACGTGACAGTGCTGCAAGATTTCCTCTAGTTTTTTCCAGTACGGTGGAAATTAGGGCCTTTTTTATCTAGTAGGTTCAGGGGACCATCTGCTTGGCATACCAGTGTCAAATTGTACCCTTTCTGATTGCTGAAGAATAGCAATTCCTGCACATTTTAGAAACATTTTACATCAAAATTAATTTTGTCACTGACTTATCCTTGGTAGAGTCTGGAGCTCTTTCTTCGTGGGTTGTAAAATACTAGGGTTTGTATTCTTTATTTCCACAGTTATCAAACAGCGAACAGAAGTGGTGGCTGAAGTTTATTGATTATGGCTACAGCTATCATTCACCGTATGTAGAATAATTATGGGCTGCTTTATTGTAAGCTTTTTTTATGTGCTTTTTAGGAATATAGTTAACTACACTGGTTTCCAAAGGAAAATAATTTATCCCCAAATTTATAAAAGATTACTTTTCTGTAATCATTTCATGTAATCTGTTCTGTATCATCACAAAGAAGTAAGATAAATAATTTGAACTAAGCTGGACAAAAATACTTTATTCAGTGACCACTAATCTCTGCTTTTATTCAGATATACCTGCACCTAGTCTTGCCATGCTGAGTTTAGAACACAGAGTACCAGAAACAGAGAGCAGAACCATGTAGTGCTCACACAAAGCAAATAGTTAAGATACTGTGGGTGTACAATCAGAAAGTGGGTATATTTCAAAATGGTGTTGAAATACATTAATTAGCTGCAAAACTCTGTTCCTATTACAAGTATCATCAACATCAGAAATTCAGTTATTAATTTTATAATAACTGAATTCGTAATCCATTTCTTGTGTGTCTATCAGAGCTCTAGATTTCAGGCTGTTGGGCTTTGACATCTTAGTCTTGTCACATGAATCCTTGAAATCTGTGGTCCTAGTAGCTAATGTATTCCATTGATCTATAAAATACTTTTATTGGACTTCTAGGCCCACTTGTATAGTCTGTTAATAACTGGGGAACTGGAAAAACAAAACAAAACCAAGATTCTGAAAAAACCCTGTCTATTGTCTCAGAGGGTATGTGATATCTGAGAAATATCTGAAAACCAGGAGTGGGACATTGGTTTAAGATGTTTTCTTGCAGTTAGGTAATGCCAAAGTTTTGGAGGCCTTATATATATTATCTATTATATAATATATGTATGTTAAAGCCCTGCGGAGCTAAGATGAATCACAGCAAACCTTGTATCATGCAATTCATGGCTATAGAAAGGATCATGGGCTTCTTACAAGGAATATTTTTCACTTCCAAAATACTAGAGCAATATACTGCTGTGATATAAAACAGAGGATATTGCCCATTCTCTTCACTACTCCTGACAATGTGCTGTGATTACAGCATGGTGATAAATAGCATCCTACACTTATTCTGCACACCTCCTCAACAAAGTTAAATTGAGTTACTACTGTGACTGACAAATTAACACAATTAATTTAGTTAACTACTGAACTGACCACATATTTGTTCCTAGTCTAGTTTTTCCCCTCTGACCTTCCTAGTGTTGTAGGGCATCTCCTAGAAACACAAGCCCAAATTTTTCTTTGCACTGGCTCTGTTGCTATCAGAGTTTCCAATTGAAGATCACATTGGATTAGAGGTTGACTCTGAAATGTTTATATCCAGTTTACAGTTATTTTCACGCTACCATGATCGATTCCTGAGAGATTGCTGGTATGTTTCTAGAAAGAACTGGTATCGAGGTAAGGCTATTTTTTATTTGTTCACCTCACTGTCATATTATATTTAACAAACAAACAAAAAGGAATTACTGTTCTCCCCATGCTTTTCTATTTCATGCAGATTAGTATTGAATAAGGAGTGAATTGTCTTCTTGATGATAATCTGATTGAATTTTGAATCATTTAACTTCCTCTTCATGGTAGAAGCCATGGTAATATTTTTTGATGACCAGAGGCAATCCTGAATTCTGATGACAAATTTTTATGATTGATTGCTATTCTTTCTGCAACATAAATTGATTAGGTGAAATCTGGTTTAGGCAGATACCTCTTTATGTTTGTTACATTCTCTGAGCTCTGTAAATTAAATCTTAAGAGTTGTGTTAGGTAGAGGAGCTTTACTGAATGTTTGCAACCACATGTACATCTGGAGATGCAAATTTCATTAAGTATTGTATTCATACTGAGGTGCACAAGGTAATGGAAAAGCCACCTGGAAGTATTTGAAGCTTCTTAGTTCCCTTTTTTTCAACATTATTTTTTAATTAGGGAAAATTTATAAGCCCTGGAGAACAGATAGTTCCTCCTGTCTACTGCCATTTCTGCTTTAAAGGCCATTTCTCCCATTATTCTGTTGTATGCTGCTGGCCTGTTTTCATCCCTATTAGCCAAAAATCACTCTTGACTAGAGATCCTGTCCAGTTACTGTAGGAGTTATGTAAAGCAGTACAGGCCGGATGCTGTCCACATAGATGTTAAAGGATTCCTTTTGGCTTTAATGACCTTTAGGTCACACCCCCTCTTATGCCAGAATGTGAGATTAATTCTCATATTAAAAATCTTATTAGTTTTATTTTTTCAAGTCGTCTTTGCCTATATGCATTGTTACAGCTGGATGTAAGGGATCAGACAGATCCTTTATCCCCAGGAATATTGTATTGCTGACTCACACAAATAATTCATGTTTGTCTTTTGCTTTGCTGTTGCTTTTAAAGCTTTAGATTGCACTGCAGTTGTCCTGGAAAGGACTTTCAAAAGATTGGTCTTTGTTGTGTCATTAAGTGGGGATGGCAACTCGAACATGATAGGCATTGCCATAACTGTTTTTAAAACTTCTGTTTCTGCAGACTACCCAGTTAACTGTAATGTGAAACTGCCCTTCATCTGTGAAAAAAATAATGCCTCCTTGTTAGAGAAACATGATCCCAGTTACCGCCCAGTCAGAGGAGGTTGCCCTAAAGGTTGGCATCAGTTCCGGAATAAGGTACAGAGATCATTCAGCTCAGTCATCCTTACCTGTGTTTCATAGTCCAGTAAGCTGGAGCACCCTGCTGAAAGAGGTGGGGAAGTAGCCTTTGTGTTCAGAAATGGGCTTGGGAGGTGGCTTTTGTAAACTATGAGTAGTGATAAAAACCATCTCCCCCACTCCTCTGTCCCTTATTCAGGATTGATTGTTTATTAATTTCAAAGCAGTGATTTGCAGGTTTTTTGCTTTCCCATCACCACATGTTTGGACCAAAGATCATTGGTTTATATTGTTTAGTCTTGGGCTCAGCATTGAAGGACTAGAAGGATTATAAAGGGAGAGAATGAGGTTTCTGTAGCTGAAGTTTCATAATTCTCTCACTGAGTAATCACAGGCAACCTGGAAGACACTCTGCTTCCTAAGTTGCCTTCAGGACTTAACTCATTTAGGAGTTTGGAGCAGCTTTTAAGAATGAACCAACTGGTTAGAAGCCTTAGTGCAGTATATTTCAGTACTATATTTTAAATTAGTCCTCTAAAGTCTTAGTGAAACTTATCCCTGTTATTTGGCCCACCATTATTCTGTATGTAAGAATGAATTTGCATCAAATCTGCACGTTACTTTGAGCCAAGTTCTGTGCATCTGCTTCCCATTGTAGCTGCAGAGAGCTCTTAAGTTGCTGGGTAATTCCTCCCAAAAGGTAACACATTACAGGACAGGTTCCTGGCTCAGCCCTATCTGACTTCAGAATTCACATGTGAATTCACATCCCTACACCACAACATGATCCTGATGTAGCCAATTAAAAATTACTGAATTCTAATCTTCAGTGAATGAGGAGTTAGTCATTTTAGATGTACTTGTTCTGTTGAATCTAGTAAGAAATGCATGCAGCTGGTATCAGTTGTTTTCACAGAATTACAGAATGGTAGGGGCTGGAAGGGACCTCAGAAGATCATCTAGTCCAGCCCCCCTGCCAGAGCAGAATCACCTAGATCAGGTCACACAGGAACGTGTCCATGTGGGTTTGGACTGTCTCCAGAGCAGGAGACCCCACAACCTCCCTGGGCAGCCTGTTCCAGTGTCTTGTCACCCGTTACATTATTATTTTTTTCTGAGGAAAAAAAAAAAAAATGTTACTGCAGGAAATGAGATACAAACTTTTAGAGCTGGTTTAAGAGCCTTTTCTTATGAGTTAATTCTTAGGATGTTATGGTTTGATGAAAATCAGTTTCACTGTGTTTACTTTGCAGTGTTTCCTAAAGATGAGACCCGAATATTTAACATTTAATGCAGCTAACGAAAAGTGTGTAACTTTTGGAGGCTTTCTTCCATCTATCTCAGATCAAGCTGAGCAAGGTAAGATGGTGAGCTGGGAGTACTTCTAGTATGCAATTTCTCTTCCAAATTCAGTATAGTTCTGCTCAAGAACTTGAGCAGAAAAACACTTAGCTGTCTACATAGGCATACTGGAAGCATTCTAAAAATCCAAGACTAATAAAAAATATGTTACTGTTGTTTGCATCACTGGAAACTTAACATGGAAATGTAGTCAGTAAATATTTGAGCCAGTTCAAAGAGAAGCTTCTCTGTATTATCTTAACCTGTTATAAAAAAAACATAAAACCATGCATTACAAGTTGAGGATAGAATAGTAACTACTGAATGAAGAGTTCTTGTATTTTGCTTTGCCTGTTAAACCATAACTGAGACACTATATTTTTCACTGTAAAAACTACTTTAGGAGCTGCTTCCAAGACAAGCTCAGTTATCTGTGTGGCAATGAGATAGCAAACACAATGCACGCTGGAGCACACAGGACCCTCTGTGTCTAAATGTGCTGAGCAGCTTAATATAGTAGTGTGTCTAAACCAGCCACCTGCACACTCTCCAGCACACTGATAGGAAGATTTAAGGCAGCAGAACACAGAGTTGTTCCACCTTTGGGACCTGCCTCTCAGCTGTCACATACCCTGGAGTTGTTGAGGTAAATGCAGCAAAGAAGAAACGCATTTGCATTGGCTGCCAGCAACTTTCAGTCGTAAATGGCTGAGACAGCAGTATTTGCATCTGTATTCTTGTGGAAAGCTTCACAGTTCTCTGAAGGTATATGTGAAGTAGCTCAGTCGAATTCTGCACAGTGCATATTTTCTTTATTAAAAATAACCTCTTGCCAAATAGAACATGTAAAGTGAACTAGGGAGGCCACTAATGTATCTGCAGGCAGCAGTTGAATGGTCATTTTTTTAAATGCTATTACTGGGGAGGAATAGGGTTGTAACCATACAAGAATATACATGTCTGAGACCTGTGTGGTTTCAGATGCTTCTAAGATTGGAAAAGCATAGTCATTCTGAAATGTTGCAGAGCACACTTTTGTCTGGTTTGGTGCATCTTGGAAGTATTTTTTACTGTTTCGTGTTTGTTTTTCTTTCCTCTCTGTAGTGAAGGCCACTTAAATAGAAATCAGGCACAGTCCTCTTAAGGAAGCATATGGCTTTCTGTAGGCTGTTTCTGCTTTTCCCAGTGGCATTAGGTGGCTGGCTAGCCACCTAGATGTAAATTTTCAGTGGCTTTGTCTAGCTCAGAAAACTGGTTCTGGCTAGTCTGGCATGTGGCCAATAGTTAAGAAATGTCAGCAGTAGTTAATTACATAGCTTCAATTTGTCTTCTTAATCTAGACAAGCTTAGTGAATGTCTCTGGTGCCTGGGGGGTTACCAAAGCCCATTGGTTTATGTCAGAATGGCCAGTAAGAGTGATCTGATTGAAGGTTTTCCTTGGTGAATTTTTTTCCAACTAAACCTGACTTCCTTTGTCCAGTCCTGCTTTCTCTGATGGTGGGTTTCTAATTAATGGTATACATCAGTAGGGGAGGAAGGTGATGATGAGGGGTAAGACTTTCCCTCATCAATTCAGAGGAACCAGGAGTGAGCTTTTCTGTTATCTCTGCAGGGAGACAACAGAAGATCTTGCAGAGCTATGGAAAAGCAGCTTCTTACATATGGATTTAAGTGCAAGAATACAAAGTAGTGGGCAGAGAAACAGGTTAAACTCACTAACAGTTCGTCATCTGAAAACCTGAAGAACGGATACCAGTAGTCTGCTCCTTTCAGATAACATCAACATGAAAGGTGTTATCTTATGGAAATAAGGGATATAAACATTTGGCAATCATAAAGGGCTGGGAAAGTTGATGTTAATAGAAAGAGGGGTTGCGTTATTTTATTTATCTGAAGTGTTTTTTCAGATGTTTACTGTTGTTGTCTGAACCACAATGTGTACATTTACTGTTTGCCTAACAGATTATATAACAACGTTGCTTCCTGGTATGCCAAAAGATATTTGGATTGGTTTGCAGTTTCTGTTCAGCACAAAGGAAAACAAATGGATAGATGGGAGTAGACTGTTGTATAGTAACTTTCATCCACTCCTGACAGGAAGATTAAGGAAAATTCCACTGGATGTAAGTTCTGACTTGACTTTTCTTGTCTATTAAGTAATGAAATTTGGAATATTGACCATAAAAAAAAAAAAAAAAGAAAAAAAAAAAAGTCAAAAAGTATGTAACAGACTAGTAGGCCCCAGTTAGTGGTTTTAACTGGCAAGCAAGGTGACTGACAGTAATGGAGTTCTGTTTACATTTATTTGGATGACAACTTCTGAAAGAGAAAAGTTGCAACAATTAATAAGTGATTCTCCTGGAACATCTTTTCTGCAATTTATTGACTACATTAAAACAATCATCCAAAGATGTTATCAGTAAGTCTTGGTTCAGTTAGGCTTAGAATGCATCTGTAAACCATTATACAGTGGTATTGTGCTCACTGCTCTACTCAAGATGAATCATAATAAAAACAATGAAGTCACACCTACAAACAAGATTTATTTTAAGTATTAAATCACTTCATTTAATATTTTTCTCTCTATTTAACATATTAAAGCTTTTTGAATCCAGGCACCTGGTAGTGTTTGTAAAGTAGGTGAGCTGTATTGCACCAGTCCTTTGAAACTTCTTAAACAAGTTTCGACAGGTCAGGTTCTCCCAGCTTTGTGTTACTTCACCTTCCACACACAAGTATGTTTATGCCTTATTTGAAACTGATAAGCATTATTTCTGGTTTTCAGCTTTTTGATGATGAATTTAACAATCAGTGCGGTGTAATCCTCAATGATCCTAAATCACAGTATGTTGGAACGTGGAATTTCACTGCTTGTGCTGACAAGCACTTCTTGGGTATATGCCAACGGCCTATAGGTGAGTGTGAAGAGTCAAAATAAATTACAGCCAGAGTTTGCAGTTATGATGCATATGCATATGCAGGAGACCTTTTAATGCATGTAAATTGTTTTACTTGAAGAGCAAGATTCTTAGAGACTGAGCAGATAAATTTTGGAAAAGTGTGGAGGATGACTAGTGATCTATTTTGTCAGCTGTTCAAGAATATTCCCTTTCATTTTTCAGAGCCCAGTTCAGAGGGAATGTGTTTTCCTGCGTGGTTTCAATGGAACCATACTTCAGCAGACAGGGCTTTAATGTTCTGTGGGCCGTGTACATCAAGGGGTGGAACAAGTGACTTAATTTTTCCTCTTCAGAACTGTAGAAGTGACAAGCCTTGGAAAGGAGTCTCACAGTCTTTCCATCCTCCTTAAGCATATCTGTGTTTTCTAGCACTATGAGAATATGAGATATCACGTACTCTTAACATGGAAATTGGCCTCCACAGAGCAAACCTCAAGGGCATACATAGAGAATGATAATTTGGAGCAATGCAGCTTTCCCTAGCTTCATGCAGATTCATTGGTTTGAGTGGGTTTTCTTAATCTGAACTAAAAATAATGTTCTGATGTAGCCATTGTGGGTTGGTCGATATCAGTTACTGGAATCATATCAAACACAAATAGCTATTATATATTTAATCACTGCTATGGGCTGATGTTCAGCATACTCTCTTCTAAATATCTTCCCTTAAAGTGACTAACATGCTATCATCAAAAAAGAAAACAAAACCAAAACCAACAAACACGCCAGGTGTGCAAAACACTTAAGAGTATGCCATCCATCAATCTCAAATAGGCAGAGATTTCATATGATATGATAGAATTTAGTATTATACAAGGGGGAGGTAGAGCAGTAAGTAGGACTACAACCCTGGACTTCTGCAGGGTGGGTCAACTTTGAACTCTTCAGAGATCTGCTTGCAGGAATCCCATGGGCTAGTACTCTGGAGGGTAAAGGAGCCCAAGAAAG
>JAOEGS010021155.1:0-42076 GCA_025447755.1 Corythornis vintsioides | reverse complement strand
TGAAGGAGCTTTCAAGGAAAAAAGAAGCATATAGTTCATGGAAAAAAGGACTTGTTAGTTGGGAGAATTATAGAGGGGTAGTCAAGGCATGTAGGAAGACAACAAGGAAGGCGAAGCCCTCCTACAGCTTAAATTGGCAAGTAAAGTAAAAGATAATAAAAAGAGTTTCTTTAAATATATAAGTGCTAAAAGGAAGAATAAGGAAAATGTGGGGCGACTGCTGAATGAGTCAGCAGTCCTGATAACTGAGGATGCAGAGAACGCAGAGTTTCTGAACACCTTCTTGCTTCAGTTTTTTCTTCTAAGACCAGCCCCTGTGAACTGTCAACAGTGGATGAGGAGAAGGCTGAGGTTCTTGACAATTTTTTTTCCTCAGTCTTCACTGACAAGGTCTCTCCCAGCACTCCCCAAGTCAAAGTGCAAGGTGTGGACCAGGATAGTGAAGTTCCCCCCACTGTAAGTGAGTATCAGGTTCGTGACCACCTGAGGAACCTAAACATACATAAGTCCATGGGACTGATGAGATTCATCCCAGAGTCCTGAAAGAATTGGCTGATGCAGTCACCAAGCCACTTGCCATGATATTTGAAAAGTCTTGGCAGTCAGGTGAAGTCCCTGGGGACTGGAAGAGGGGACATGTTATACACATTTTTAATGCAAATCTCCTTGAGACAATCATCAGCAATTGCTTCTTTCAGAAATTGACACTTTCCTTACTAGCTCGATTCCACTTTGGTACCCCTTGATGTTCAGTGGCACTTCCATGGTTCTTTTTTGTAGCTGGTTACTAAGTGAAAGCTTTTGACAGCAGACACAAACCACTTGAAACAATGTGACAGCCTTGTCATTTTTCTGAACTATTGAAAGCTGTAAATATCACATTGATAATATGTTTCTATCTTGTTGGGTTTTGGAAAATGGTCCTGTCTGCCATTTTATAGTGTGTTATTTATAGACTGGGTCTTTGAAATATTTTTTTTTCATCCACTCTTTCAGTGAGTGTTCTGCTTGAGATATTTTAAATGTCAAGGTTTTTCTCCCTTTTGGAGAGAAAATTTGGTTTTGGTTGTGTATAAAATTTAAGGCATTACCAGGCTGGTATGCTTTAATTTACCATCCAATGGGAACGTTTGCATCTTTTAATTAATGGGAGTTGCTATGCACCGCAGAGCTGTGTGCCTTCAAGTATGATGCTGGTAACTGTGATAACAGTGCACAAATAGGAACTACAACCCTCCCTGTGCAGGGTGGATTTCTGCATTTAAGCAAGCACATGGGGAGGCAAAATTCCCACTATACCCATAGATGGCAGGAAGGAGTTCTGGGACTAAGATCTGCGTAGGCAAGTTTTATGGCCCATTAAATTCTCATAAGCGTAAATCCATGGGCTCCACAGAGTTAAATGAGTCTTAGTTTAGCTGTTGCTGTATTGCAGCAGAAAGCAGTTGCTCTGTCCTATTCATGTATGTAAGTTCTAGAATATGTTTTCAATTCTATAAACAGAATTCTTAACAATATTTAGCAGTTAGTTAATAAGAAATATAAGAAGATGTGAACCTAAGTTTAGAGAATGACACGTAAAAATAGATTGGCTGAAAATGGTCTTTTTTTTTCTTCTTTCTATCTCAAGTGTCAAAGATATCTGCTTCCAATTATAACTATTAGCATAATCTACTGTCTAAGAATTCTTCTTTTTTTTACCCAGGAGGAATTAAAACAGTTGTTTCTATTTGTTACAGAGAAATCAGGAATTTAAAATATATTCCAGTGTTCAACCACCTAATAACTGGATTTCCTTCTTATGTATAGGAGCTGCTGATAACCAGACAAAGCAATTCCTTAATGAAACGTTGAGCTATCAAAATGTTCAATACATGATAATTCCAAAGAATATGTCCTGGAATGATGCAATGGCTGTATGCATAAGTAACAAGATGCAGATGGTTAGCATCACAGATCAGTTCCAGCAGGCTTTTCTTGCTGTTCAGGCTGCCCTTCATAATTACCCACTGTGGATTGGACTCTTCAGCAGAGATGTAAGTTTTGCTTTCCCCTCAGATTCTGGCTTAAGGTAATTTTTAGAGTTTTGTGAAATAGAAACTGGGGTGAAGATTGAAATTAATTTCTGGGTAACTGTTTTCATTTAGGGGTAACTGTCTGGAGGGTCACAAGATGAATGTTCTAAATCTTCAGTTCTCCAAGGCACATAGTTGTTTAACTCCATTGGATGGATTGATGATGAGGACACTGTTATTTTAAAAGATTATAGGATGAAAGGATCTATTGTAGGGTGGCAGCAACATAGATCATGGGATCATCTTTATCTCTTTTGTTAACAAATGACTAAATATTGTTGCCATTTAGTATCACCACCATTTACAAGCACCACTCTAGAAAGACAATGCAAAATCGGTTTTAAAAGGGAGAAACTAGAAATGGCAAACAGAAGCCCAAATGAATCATTTGAACATTTCTGAAGATACATTTCTAAAGCTTAACTTAGACTCTATATTTTGTTATGTGTGCCCGTGCTTTGAGTTAGAGGAAGACAACCCTGAGACACTTTAGTGGGTCTTTCCTTTTTTTTTTTTCTTTTGTTTATAAAGTCAATGCTGCAGGTACTGCTTTGCCTTTATTACCCAGAGGACCACTTGCAGATCTTCACTGTGGGTTGGGAGCTTTCTCAGCTGTTAGTCAAATGGCTTGGGCTTGTTTGCAGGGTCTCTCTTTTTTTGTCAAGCACGTGAGTCCTGAGATAACTACAAGAAAAGTTAAAATTTATTTGAGAAGTGCCTTACCCACAAAGTGGTAGGGTGCTCACTCAGCACCTGTAATGTTACAATCTTCCTATGTCAGGAATGGACTTTTGAGTGTTCTAAGCAAAGTGGGGATGGGACCAAACAAACAAAAATTTGACTATATACTTAATGGAAAATATTTTTGAAAGGAAACAGACAGTCTTAGTGAAGATGGATAAACCTATTTTATTGCCTCTTTTGAATCTTTATCTGTAAGTGAAGATCAGATAATTAATTTTGCTGCATACAACTCAGGCATGCACTGACTTTTCACTATTGCAACACTTCGTTATTTGGGCACAATTAAAAACTCACATGAAAGGAAATTATAATGAAACTGGTCAACAGAACTTGTTACTCCAGTGCTGGAATCATATACACAAAAGGAAGATAGAAGATAAATTAAATTACAAAGTGGCAGGGGGATTTCCTGAAAAAAACCTTTGAATGTAAGATACTTAAAGGATGGTGTGCTTGTTGCATGTGGGTTTTTTCTTATTCCTCCTGCATCCTCCAGGGCAGGAATTCATATGATTTATTAAATTAGTTAAGTATTTAATAGATGACTTTCAACTCACTGTGCAGTAACTGAGATTGGGCCTTATTTTCAGATATTATCAGTTTTCTAACACCAGATAATTATCTCCACAGTTGATGTGCAGATACAAATGTTGCAGTTTGGACATCTGATTGCCAGACCTTCCTCCATAAGCATAGTAGTTAAACATCGCTATTTGATACTTTGCCATCTACTTCAGCTAATTTTTATTTTTACAACTACAAAACTTAAACTAAAACAAGCTGTTCTATTAGGAGCAGCACATCAGTTCATAAGGGCAGTGGAACACTTATAATTCTCACCAGAGATGATGTAAATGTCTAACCAACATAAATATATTATAATGCAATTTTCTCTACCTAATATTTTTTCACAATGTAATCTCATCCCTTTTACAATGTCAGGGTGGAAAACATTATGGCTGGCTGGATGGGAAACATGTTAGTTTTAGTCGCTGGTCTGAAGATGATGAAGAAAGAAGTGAAGAATGTGTGTTTTTGGATACTGATGGCTTCTGGAAAACTTCTGACTGTTCCTCTGAAAATCGAGGTGCTATTTGCTATGCATCAGAAAGTATGTATCTTAGCATAATAGTTATAAAACCGGAATTTTGTTTTATTATAAAGCATATTTGATAATTTCTGATTGTGACTTCAAAATGTCAGCATTTTAAATTACATTTCCTCAGAAAGGCTGGTTTGCATGCAGGAGAAAAAGTAATGAACTTCAAATAGCAGAGCGTACATGTGTTGGTCTTAATCCACATGATACATAAAAATGAATTCAGCATGGGTGCATTGGGCTTTGCTAACTGATTCTACCTTTGCACTGTTTCTGTAAGACTGTTCACAAAACTAGAGAATCACAGAATGGTAGGGGTTGGAAGGGACCGCTGGAGATCTGACCTCCCTGGCAAAGAAAGCTTGCCTAGAGCAGGTTGCACAGGACTTGTCCATGTGGTTTTGAAAGTCTCCAGAGAAGGAGACTCCACAGCCTCTCTGGACAGCCTTCTCCAGTGCTTCATCATCCTCACATGTTTCCTCATGTTGAGGTGGAACTTACTGTGTTCCCGTTTGTGCCCATTGCCCCTTGTCCTGTCACTGGGCACCACTGAAAAGAGTCTGGCCCCATCTTCTTGACACCCACCCTTCAGATACGTGTATGTAAACTCAGTATGTAAACATTGTTTTATATATTGAGTCACACTTAAGTGTGTACTTGTCATTATGACATCCTCAACTATTTTGTGCTTGCTATCTAAGCAACTGCAGGAAGAGTCCTTCTCAGGTACTAGAAAGCCACAGAACTGAGACATGTTGCCAGCTCTGCAGTAGCTTATTTATTGTGGTGATCTGCCTTCATACAAGAGCTTGTAGTTCTTGACCCACACTTACTGGTTTTATGTAGAGATCTTTTTCTTAAGCCTGTTTAAATAACAAATGTGAAAAGTTGTAAGCAGCTGTATTCTTCAATAATGCTTACTGCTGATTTTGTTTCTTAAAAAAAACCAACAAAAAACACCATCATGAAGAAATTGAAAGCAAGAATGTATTACATATTTAGAGGAGGGCACTTAATTTGTCTTGTTTTTAAATGGTACCTGAAAGTGATTTGTGGTGCATCAGTTTAAGCATTGCTATTCATAAGTCATGTGCTGAATATCTTCTTTCCTTTCCTTAGAGAAGACTGAAAAAGAACAAGTTACACAAGTTAAGTGCCCACATAAGATTAAAAATACACCGTGGATATCATTTAGAAACAATTGCTACACTTTCATGATAACAAAAAACAGATGGAGAGAAATGAAGTCTCAAGAAGCTCATCATTTATGCAAGAAAATGAGTAAGTACTTTGTCATATTAGAAGTGTTTATGGACTTAAATAGCTTGAGGGAGATGAACTTTAGATCTGACTCACTGTCTTACAATGACAGCAACTTGAGTGTTGAGAAAGGTTATAGCACTTGGAAATGTGCATTGTGTTGATTGCCTAATGCTGTTTGCCCTCTGTATAGAAAGTGCCAAGGCCCTAGTAGAAGAGTTTGAGAGAAATAGATGTCCAGGAGCTATTGAATTCAGAGATCTCTGAAAAAATTGGAAGGTTTGGGGCTTTTTCTCTTTATAATATACACATTTTAAATAGAGCAGTTGTTATCCCCTTGAAAACATTTTACAGCTACATGCATTTCATGGGTTCCTGATGGCACTGCCACGGGAGTGTGGAACGCTTAGGTGAACAAAGTAAACAGACTGAGAATAGTCCAGTTCAGAAAAGCACATGGTCTTTTCTGTCCATCCTGAGCAAAGTGTAAGCTTAGGAACAACTTCCCTTTTATATTAAACCATTGCTCTTGGCGCTTCAACTACACATCTTACCAGAAACTCTGTTTATTTTTCATCTATTAATTTCAATTCAGTATTTTTCTTAGTACTGTTTCTCTACTAGGCTGTTCAAGACAGTCAGGAAAGATTGATGCTATTTTTATGTTCTGTGCAAAGAATTTTTACTACATACAAATTGAAGTTACAATAGGACCCGCAAATGCCTCTGGAGCTGATGTCTTTCACTTATCCACAAAACCACAGGAAGCACTGTTGATAATACCTTTGAAAACTGTTTACAGGGTGTTGATTTAGTTAATATGTTTTAAAAGCCAAGCTTTTACACATTCTTGACCTATCTGTAATAATTTGTAATATTTTTTAAAAAGTAATTTAAAGGTGAATTTGTAAGAAAGTAATTAAAATAAACATTTCAACAGACCCAGAAGCTTTTGTTCTGAGTGTTCGAGATGAAGAAGAGAACAGCTTTGTTACTGAGCAGCTTCGTTCATTCAGCGGTCTGGCGATGTGGGTCTGGCTGGGTGTGATTTATGATGACAGTGGTAAGATTTAAGGCTTCTTTTCTTAATAACTGGATTGGAGACAAAGTTTGCAGCCTTCAGTGTGTGTTTCTTGCATGTTTCAGTACACAACTGGAGTCAAAGGGAATGCAAACCTATAATAATGGTTTATATGTGTATTTTGTCTTCTAGAAGAAAATAACTGGACATGCTTTCTGTTGGAGTGATAATTAGATCCAGTATGTTCTGTTTAGTCTAATTTGATTTCCCTGGAAAGCAGGAACATGCTAACATATTTTGCATTATATATGGAACTTATTTACAGTAACTTAGGGTATCACTGCATTTTTTCTGTAGTGAATATCTGTTAATATAATGAATATACTCAAAGTTAAATAATTAATACACATAATACCAGTGTTTTAATAAATATGCAATGTTTTCCACAGATAAAGTTCTCAAGTGGTATGATGAAACTCATCTGACTTACAATAACTGGAGGCTGGGAAGACCTAACATAAAGAAGAACAGTTTTTTTGCTGGTGTAAATCTTGATGGCTTTTGGGATATTTATAATTATTCTCAAAGTTGGCATGGTCATCACTATAATGTGTTCAGTATTCTCGCCTGTAAAATTGAAAGGGGTAAGTAGTAGAGAATATTAATGTCTAGTATTGGAGTGTTGGGTGAAGGTCATAATTTATAAGTCTTAGTTCTGCACTCTCCTACATAAGGCTTTGGTTTTGCTCCCAGTGAAACGTGTGGCACAGCACTTAGAGGCTTCTGAGGCTGTATGGTCAGTCTGTGCATCTCTGCTCTAATATTCTGAGGAGAAGGAATGTGTTTGCTATACTTCTCCAACTGCTCACAGTGTTCAAAGTAGCAAAGAAAACTCACTTGATAGAAGTGGCTTGTACTGAACACTTGAATGCTTGAGCAGCATTGATATATAATACTTTCCATATGTTCCTAATAACATGAATGAAGTGCATGGAATTTGTTGTCTTCTTACTCTTTGAACTAGGACCACAACAGCACAAGCCTCCATTGCCTGAGTCTATTCCACATGGAAATAGAACATACAGGATCCTTCAGAAAAAGTTAACATGGTATGAGGCACTGAGAGAATGCAAACAAAATAGGAGTGATTTAGCAAGTGTACACAGTGAATCACAACAGTTATTTCTAGAAGATATTGTCAAGCAGGATGGATATCCTCTGTGGATTGGGTTGTCAATTCATGATGTAAGTATATGCTTACTGTTGGTGAGGTTCGTAACAGAGCTTGTAAATCATTTTCTGCACAGGGCAAAAAATACTCTCTGATGCCTTTTTTCCCAATTTCTTGGAATCTCCATTCTATGTAGTAAATTACCTACTTCACAAATCCTGTGTACCAGGTATTAAAGTATATGAGATTTTAGTGTACATAGCCACGCTAAGATATTTTTCCAAATCCTTGACATTTTAAAATAATACAATCGTGCCACATCATTCCTTGCAGCACAAGGAAGCACAGTTTGCAATGCTACCTTTAGAGGCTCCAGATTTTATGGCCCTTTGAAGGATAAAATTCTGTTGCCACATACAATCAAAAAAGGCTGTATGGAACCAGTTTAGTCTATTTATTTAGTGTGAATTTAGAAAATGAGGCCACCTGTACTTTTACTTAACACTCTACAATGGATAAATAGTATTACCTGACTGACAAGATTTAAACCACCACTTTTCTGTGGTTTAAAAATTGTTTTTTCTTTAATTAGGGAAGTAAAGCTAATTTTGAATGGTCAGATGGAAGCAACTTTGATTACTATCCTTGGGAATTAGAAAACTCAAATACTACTGGGAACTGTGTTCTGTTGGATACTAAAGGATCTTGGAACCGTACAAAGTGTACAAGTGTTGCTGAAGGTGCCATTTGCTATAGTCTTCCAAATAGTAAGTGATATTTTAACATTTTGTGTAGTTGTCTTAAGTATTCTACCTTTACATGGTATACATAGAACTAGAAGTGAAGGCTGAAATACTACATTACATCTCCTTTAAGAAGAATTGTCTATCAGGAATGAGAAAACACTTTCTAATACTTAAGGGAGATTAATTCCATTCCAGTAGTGAAAAATCTTAAAATTATCCTTGTCTGTTTTTGGTCACCTGTGATATGAATATCAAACTTTATCTTTTCTGGATCAAAGTCCCTCTCAAACACATATAACTAACAATAAACAAAACAAACAAACAGACAACCTAAAAGCCAAGAAAAAAACTATATCCCCAAGTCACTGGGACTTCTCTTGTGCCCGTTTTCAAGTAAATTAATCTATGACACCCAAAGGAATGTAAGAAAATTGAATCATGGTTGTTGATAGGAGTAGTAGTCCTCATTAATATTTAACTGTCCTGTTACAACAAAGACACTGCCTGAATTCTGCAGCAGAAGTGATGTTAACTTCTCTGTCTTCCCAGGGAGACACCTGCAGCCAGCGCAGGCAAGCAGAGCCACGGGATGCCCGCAGCTGAGCGGTGCCCTGCCCTGGGTGCAGTACAAGGGTCACTGCTACGCCTTCGACATGGCCTTCTACAATTTTTCAGTGTTCAGTGTGGAAGATGCTAAGAAAGTCTGCCAGAAGCTGAGTATGTGTAGACATTATCATGTTTCAACTTGTAATTAGCCCACTATTTGAAAAGAAGGAGAGCCCAACAACCAAAAAAACCTTCACTTATTATACTTCAGCTTTTACCTTTTATTAGTTTTGGAGAAGTAATATCAAGCTTCATCTTGGAACAGTTGATACAGGTTCTTAATAAAACACTGCAGTGTGCTGACAGATGGTTGTGCAAGCAAAATGCAAATAGCCATTGATAGAGGATTTTTAGAAATTAGAAAAATTAAGGTTCACAGTTTGGGGAAATTATATTATTTGCATACTATTCATATTATTTATAATAAAATTATGGCTTTTTGCAGCATTTTCTTATATCCCTTTATTAGCTGCTTGCTAATAGGGAGCTATCAAATGGTTAAAATGGTTATCGATACTATTAAGGTACATATTATCACTAAAAAACCTTCATTTTATGTCAAATTAAAGGAGTATCTCTGTTCTTTAATAAGCTATTTGGAGAATTCCATTGTGGAAGATGATGTTAAGCAGTTTCATGCACAAAGGTTTTAATCACCTTCTTATCTTAGAAGCCAGTGACTGTCACAACTTTCTTTTACTGAATTATCAGTAATGTGAAGCTGAACTCTCTGTGTAGGATGAAAGAAAAGGTGCAAGTACACCCAGTCCTGGATCTTTCTCTAAATTAAGCCTCTGGGTTATATTTGTGTATATTTGCAAAGAACGGGTAAACTCTGAGACTGTCTCCAGTATACCCTCTTCTCCTCCTTCTTATTCCTTAACTACTGCAACACAGTACATAAAAACCTGATGTACAATGAGGGATTGATTTAGAAATTAATTTGTCTCAGCAGAATGCTGAGTATTCCTTTAACTATATTTTTGAAAAGGGCTTATTATTTGGACAAGACTAATTCTTCTGTTGGTGGCACATCTTTTGATACCTTGCATGTATGTAGTCCACAGCTGCAGTAACTTCACTTCCATTTCATTTTGTATGACCTATTTGAATACCTAGTCACCTGAAGCCATGTTTTGTAGCATGCTGTATTTTAGGGAATGGGATATTTATGTGTGTATTCTGCAGATTACTTCAGGATAATTTTACAAGCCCAGGTCAGCAAATTCTTCCCCTGTAGTAATTGTTCCCACAGAAAACTCAGTGTACAAACATCATAAAAAAAAAAAATCTCTGAAGTTGCAATTCTGACTGCTTTCCTCTTCCCTTTAGGTCCTTCAGCAACCCTTCTGACTATAGGGGATGCTGAAGAAAACACATTTGTGAGCACACACATAAAGGAAAATGATCTCATCACCAAGAATGTATGGCTTGGCCTGACTCAGAGCTCTAAGGGTAAAAAGTAGCAACTATGTATAAGCATGAGTGTTTTGTATAGTAAATAAAAACACATAAATACTCAAATGAGAATACAGTTTTATAGTGTTAATAGCTTACAGTAACTTGTGTGAGATTGGAATGCCTTATTTAACATTATAAGACCCTTTGTAATTCATTGTAGCTTAAGTCCCTTCCTGCTGCACACTTGCAGAAGCCACTGAAATTCATTTTCCCCAACACTGTCATTGGTGCCTAATTGTTAAGCTGCAAATGCATCAATTGCTAAAGGTTTTGAGAAGAGGTGTGGCTAAAAGTGGTATGTTTTAGTTACTGTTTTTAATATACAGGATAGATTGTCACCTGTTCCCTTTAGCAACATAAATAAATCAATAGATTGTGAATGACATAGTGTATACTTACAGCATGTTTTGGTGCTCTAAACTAAGCAATTTTGATTTCCTAACAGGTCAGTCCCTGAACTGGCTTGATGGCTCATCAGTTAATTATGTCAACTGGGAAAATAAAACTGCAGAAGTCAATGAAAAATGCAGTGTTATCCTGTCTACAACTGGCATGTGGTCCAAAGTTGACTGTAATCATAGTCAAAGCAGAGTGGTTTGCAAAGCTCCTTTAGGTATGGAAGCATTTATTTTTAATTGTTAGTTTACTTGTTTGTTGTTTTTGATGGTGAGTTTGTTTTTTTTAACGGGGAACGTCTGGGTTGAAATAATGAAAGTGCAATTCACAGAACTTGTCAAGTACCTCAACCTGTGCAAGAGCCTGCTGCTGATGGTTTGCCATAAAAGTTCAGTTAAGGACAAATGGTCTAGGAATTTACTTCTGCTCCTACAATCAGGGTAAGGGAGAGAACTGAAATTTCCACTTGAGAGAGCAGACAGTAGTTGCTATCACTTATTACCACAGGGTCTTTGTCATGGGTGAGTCTCTGTAAGTGGAAATAGAAAATCTTCTGCTTCTAAGAGGTGCTCAGTAAGCAGGTACTACTGCAGATTGTATTTTCAGTCTCAAGGAGTCTTCTGCACATGGCACCCTGCAGCTCTAGAAAAAAGACTTGGGCCTCATGTTAATTTGCTCACACTCTGCTTTACACAGGAATCAGTTACCTGTGCCTTAAGCAAGCAAGTTCCTGAGAAGCAGTGAAGTATTTCTGACTTCGTATACATTTTCACTGAAGTGGAAATGCAGGGACAGATTTAACTTTGTTTCCTACTGTTAAGGAAGGCCTCAATAAGATATTTTCAATCCAAGGGAAGCATCCTACCTTTCCATTCCAAGAGAGTCCAGGATGTTCTTAGATTTCTAAAGTATACAGACCTTGAAATGAGTGGAGCATTTACTAATAGGTTTTATAGACCACCAGAGATCTCTTGCAACCTAAATATGATTAAGAAATTAACAACAGAAGATATCAACCAATTAATATTTAAATATTAACAGAAGATAAGCTAAGCAGATGCTGGCTTATATGGGAACAGGGCTTCCCACATGATGAAGTGAAAGCTGATAAAGCAGTTTGCCTTAACTTCCAGAGAACAGGTGGAGCATTGAGTGTTGGACCTACATGTCCACCCCGTGACAAGAGACTCTTATCCAAACTCTTACAGAATAAGTCCATGTGCTTTGTTCTGTTACAGGTTCAAACCACACTGGGGTGGCTGTAGCATTTGCCCTGCTAATTATCTTGGTCTTCGTTGTGGGGCTAGTCTGGTATCTCTATAAAAAGAATCGTCTTCACTGGAGCGCCTTCTCCTCAGTGCACTATCAGCGGGGGATGAACGATGAGGAAACCGATGATATCTTCACTAAAGACAACTATTGAGAAACTGTTCCTTCTGGGCAATTTAGCTTGAGTTTCACTGTGTGAAGCCAAAAAGAATGAACTACTTGATGTTTTATTACTTCATTTTGGAAAAGTAATAAGAAGGTTATTAACAGAGGCTAAATTTTGTTCTTTTCTACAAGTGCAATTTTTATTCAAGTCCTTGGTAATGACTTACTTTTGGACTCAGCCATTTAAGATGCAATATTTCTGAAGTTTTGTGATACTTTAAAATTTACAGTAGTTTCTCTCTTTGCTGGCAAGAGATTTTAGTAGAATAATTAATTCCAACAGTACTTTATGCTACATCACATTAATGAATGCACTTAAAATTGCTATGTGTATTCTGTAACTTTGTACAATTACCCATCAATAACGTCGTGACAAGTGATATACCATTTTGATATGCCATAAGGGTTTTGCTACTAGCATTGTTACCCTCTAGAAACAACTTTTGTGATAAGCAGTTACAAGTTTTGATAAAGCAGGGGAGAATGGAGTCACCAGACAACCAAGTATTCATTCCCTTCCAACTAGAATTTAAAATTTTCTTGTTAGAGGGAAGATCATATTGTGATTCCCCCCAACAAAGAGAGTGAGAGCAGAATCTTTCTTAGCATGTAGTGTGTTCATTTTTAATTAAGAATTATGAGGAATACCTTGCACTAAAGCCATGCCATCTAGGTATAAACAGAATATTTGAAGCCTGAGAATGGGGCAAGCTGGCAGATCACTACTCTTATGCCCTGAAGGCAGCAGTGAGCCTAACAAAAATACCCATTAAGGGCTAACTGCAAACACAAGCAGAACAAGATAAAGCAAAAGCCTTAGACTATAAAACATAACATTAATGCCTTTGCTTTTGTCCTGTGATGTAACTGCATAAATGGTTCGATTTATTTTCTCAGCTCCCTTCACAAAGTTTTGAAAGCATAAATAGCTGGAAGCAGTATCTGGACCCAAGTATGAATTAAGAAGATTAAAGAACCTTCACATGGAGTAGTATTTACAGAGACATACCACATTCTATTGTACATCTTCAAACTACTCTATAATTAGAGTGGTTTTCTTCTTGTAGATCAAAACACAGGAAAGACCTGCTCTGTTTTGTGATCTGCTGCACCGTGACACCCAGGGACAGGACCGTTGCAGTGACAGTGTTCCTTGTTCTGTAATGAGATCCTCCTGACACTTCCCTTAATGCTCAACCTCCACTAGGATTAGATGCCTAACTTGATAGGTTAAATATGTTAATTTTCCAAGAAACAATATAAAGATATATCCAAGGAAAGAGTGAGAAAGAATGTATGGTAAATTTGTGTACATAAATGCTAAAAATAATTGAGTATTTTACATAAAACTTAAACTTGATTTTTGTATGTGAATGTGTCACTGTGGCCTTTTCTATACACTCTGAAGAAAGCTATAAAGGGAGAAAGGGAAGACAGAATTTTATGTGTTAATTACTCTAATGGTTTGATCAGTTAATGTTTTGAAGAAGTCATCAGACTTTTTTAATGCACAAAGAACAGGCATATTTACTTTCATGAAGGAGGATAGGCAAGACTAGATCCCTCCCCCAGGCAGTGGTGGGATGCTGTGGTAAATAGGAACACCTTTGGTCTGACACGTTGAGGAAAGTACTACTGATTTCTCTGAAGCAACAGTGCAAAGTCATGTTCAGCTGCCTTCCCCCTCCCCCTGCAGTTTACTTACATTGACAGCACTTTTCTTTGTTCCTGTTTGCACTATTTTGATAAGCAAGTGTTTGTAATTAGTATTGAGAAATGGCAAACCTACTGTAGGTACCATTTTAAAGCCTGTCAGAGCAACAGCCTGAAGGGGCACAGTAAAGGAAACATTGTGTTAGCTTGCTGATCAAAGAAGTAATATTTTTTTGTTATTTATTCAGTTCTTTGGGCAGAGTTGTGAACATCTTTCTTCATTCTTGAGGTAACATGTAGAAAAAGTAGTTATTATACTAGTTACTATGTTATGAAAATAGCCTTCATCCCCTCCTTAAACTTAGCCTGGTATGAGAAGTTTTTGCAGAGTAACAAAGCCTGCATCCTGTCATCTTCTGAGTTAGCTTATATACCTAACTGCTTTGCCAGATGACTCTTAACTTAATGAACTAAAAATAAGTGTTGTTTATTGTCCTTTTCTAACAACAGCAATAAGGTTGGAAAATTATTTAAAAATTCTCATGTTGTGACATTTACTAGTTTTATAGATGTTTATATTTTGAGCATTTTTAGGTGTAAATCTGAAATGAAAAAAATTGAAATTAGTAAAAGCCTTATTATCCACACACAAGAATATATACCTTTTATAGAAAAAAAAAATATTTTATATTTTATTCTTATGAATGATGTAAATAATTTTAAGGCCCCTTTTCTCATGTTTGTTTCATCATACCTAAGTTGTCTCATCACTGGTAATTCTTGAGTAAGCACAACTGCCTTAGTGCAGGTGATTAACCCACTTTGACACAGAAAGATTATTTAGCAACATTGTTATTGAAAGAATAAAGTTAAATAAAACACTAAGCTGCTTAGACTGGTTTTATTTCCATGGAAGCAGTTATCAGAGCTAAGGCAGAGCACATGAATCGCTGGGTAAAAAAGCACGTAGCACAGGGGCTGTAATAGAGGTAATTAAAATATTTGATTATTTAAAAAGAATGCCAGTAACTTTAAGGAACATGGTTATACCTATTGTATTGATACCAGCTTGTATGGAGCTGCTTCTGGGCTTCTATAGGAAGTGAATGTTCCCCTGTCTTTTGTTTTGTTGGTTTTTTGTTTTGTTGTGGGGTTTTTTTGGTTTTTTTTTTTGGTTTTTTTTTTTAATCCAGGTTTAGTTCATTAGCACCTCATGGCCCAAATTAACTCCAAATTACTTTATAATGGCTCCCAAGATATCTCCTCATAAAATTTGTGCAAAATTACTTCCAGACATGTTTTGTTTGCAATTAAAGCATGAGATACATTCATTTTAAACATCATCTGACCTCTGAATTCCAGACCTCTGAAATCTACGACCACTGGTCAAAGGGCTTGTGTTATTTTTAGCTGCAGTGATGTCTTGCTGGGAGAAACATCCTGTTGTGCAAGATGATGAATGACAATCTGCTCCAAAAACATTGATCTAAACACTGAAGATGATGAGCAAGGAAATAGAATCACAGGAATTAAGTGCTTTCCCAGCTCCCAGAGCACCTTCATTAGGTGGGAAGACATCCTGAAACTCCTTGATCTCAGAGGACAGACTGTCTGCTGGACTGGTAGCTCTAGACCAAATACTGTACAGCTTCAGGTAAGTGAACAGTCTTTTGCACAATAACAGCTTGATTTGTGACTGTCTTGTTGGCCTCCCCCTTGTTAGGGGGGAGCCCCTCCTGTGGGGATGAGCTCCTCCCAGGGCCAGTAGAGTAGCACCGGGTTGGGTCCTAAATTTTGCCCAGTTTCTGAAGAGTCCATGCTATGGAAAGGTTTCTCCACATCTGCTGCTAGACCAGCCTACATTTTTATAAAAATAAACACTGTTCCTTCATCAATAATTGACATAGGCATCAACTACAAGTGCTTATGTGTGAGCACCATTTGGGCCTGGTGTATTTGTTCTATTTCTTACCATTTTTTACTTTCAACCAAACACACCATCTGCTCATTCCTCTGGACATATGTTACACATCTAAACAGTTTTGAAAAGATGAAGTAAATTGCATGGCCTGTCAGTGATATTTTTGTGTGTGGATGCAAATAAAAAAAAAAAGACCAAGCATTAAATCTCTTTTGTTAGAAGTCAGAATTCCAGTTTGGACCCTTTGTGCATCCACTGTTGCTGTGTGTGTGAAGCATACTGGGACATGTAACACCCAGGTGCATAGAACTTAGTCAAATTAAATCCATTGTCAAGAAGTACATGAAGTTCTTATTGACCAAAATAAACAGACTGCAGTTTTAAAAGTGAAAGCTGAGCAATATTATGAGGAGAGGCTTAGATGGCTGGGGCTCTTTAGCCTGGAGGAGACTGAGAGGGGACCCATCAATGTCTATAAATATGTTAAGGGTGAGTGGAGGGAGGATGGAGCCAGACTTTTCTCAGTGTCATCCAATGACAGGCCAAGAGGCAATGGGAGCAATTTGGAGCGCAAGAGGTTTGAAGTAAACACAAGAGAAAATTTTTTTACAGTGAGGGTGACAGAGCTCTGGAACGGGCTCCCCAGGGAGGTTGTGGAGTCTTCTGTGGAGACACTCAAGACCTGCCTGGATCTGTTCCTGTGTGACTTGGTCTAGGTGATCCTGCTCTGGCAGGGGAGTTGGACTAGATGATCTTCTAGGTCCCTTCCAACCCCTAACATTCTGTGATTCTGTAATATTAAAGAAAAACACTTAGGAAAAACAGGAGATTAGCTACAGGAGGGAAAAAAAAAAAATCAATTGTCACTCTAATGGACCTTTCCCATTTATTTCTGAGGAGTTTTAAGATGAGAGTTGGCAAAGCATTAGAAGAGGTAATTTTCTGTTAGTAGCAAATTAACTTGGAAATGGTGCATTAACATAAATGCTATTATAAAACACTGTTATGTTGGGTTTGTTATGTTGGGTTTATTTCTTTTGGTATTTTCAAATTGAAAACTCCTCTGCACTTGATCATAATATCTGCCAGTAACTAAGTTTTTAAACATATTTGAGGGGCAGGGGAGGATACCAGATGAGGTTTTTATTGTGACTACACAGTAATGCAACACAGATTGTAAATCCTTCTGGATTTCTATTTGCCAATGCAGCAGGGACTATTATAAACAGAACAATAGCGGTTTGTTAGATTTGCTCCTTTTCAGCATAAATAAAACCATTTACTCCAAGGTGGCTTTTAAGAAAGTGAAATTTCAGTGATACAAAATCATTATTACAAAATGTTCTCTCTGTTAATGCTGTCCCCTTTGTGCACAAATTTTGTTAGAGTGAAGATCTTTGTTCTCTCTTGTTCTATCTTGAGACACTCCCAGATAGCAAGAGTACACCTCCTTTCTGTAAAACTTGTTTTCAAGTGTCATTTATTACAGTTCCCCTTTAATTGCTGCTATAGAACAGATAGTTATACAGAAATGTGGTGCTTATACCTTGCATAAACTAGCAAGGCTTGTATGAATATTTAAATTAAGAAGTACTTGGTTGCAATGATTTCACAAATACTCATGATTGAACGTCATCCTCATCTGTAATAGAAGTGTTTTCTGTTTCACTGAAATGTCTTTATTTTCATCAAGATCATCTGAATATTCAAAGAGCATTCTGCCGAGTGAGAGCACAAGCTACACATATATGTGGACAATAGTAGGGCATGTTTACCAGGGATTGTAAGCTACTTGGATTGTGAGCTATTTTGATGACAAGGGTTGGTGTCTTGCTCTTTCCATCGTACCTTGTCTCCTGTGGCTACCATTATGTTTTGTACCTGTTCTGTCTCAAAGCAGCTTTGCAGCACAGATGATCAATCCACCCCATGACGGACACACCACCACAGACACAAGAACCAGCCAAGCACAACTACAAGCCTAAAAGGTATGGGATGACCACTGCAAACAGCCCCACAACACTGTCCAGAACAGCCCACATGGACAACCAGAACACCCCTTAACACCAGGATACTGCAGCCTTGGCAGGGATGGGTCTGTTTCCCTCCCCCCTGACAGCAAACATACAGCATGCCAGGGAGAGAATGTCTCTCTCAACCCTGACTCAAGCTCCAAAAACACAGAAAGAGGTTTGCTATAGACAAGAGCCAACACTCACCTCTTCCAAGTCTGGGGGACTCCCTCCACACTTCTTTTGCAACCTAGGCTTCTCCTACTACACAGATTCAGCACTTTTACATATCATGCTAGTCTTACCTTGCAGGACCAGCTCTGCTTCTGAGCATTTATTCACAGGCTTCCTCTGCATTACTTCACTCAGAGAGAATATCTTGCCAAGATCCAGACCTCCTAGAAGAAGGGGGAGAAAAGGCTCCTGGTTTAAATACTGCTGTGCCCATGGGCACACCCTGATAAGGTATAACCAGGGGCAGCTGAGTTGCCCTCAATCAGCCTCATGCTGTAACAGGAGAAAGCAGCAAGCCAGGTAAGCTACTCATTGTTTACAGATGTTTGCTTTTACAGTAAAAACATATTTGTATTTTTAATCCTGAGCCATCAGCTTGTTCTTGGTTGCAATCCACACATGACCACTGTGTGGAATCCAGGTATAGCATACAATAGAGTCCTTGTGCTGGAGTTGTGCAGCTGTTCTGAAGAGCCATGCTTAACAGGAGGGCAGAGATGAGTGAATATTATTGGCATGTGAGTTCTCAGCAGGCACCTCTGTGTTGACAATCACATGCGGCCAGAGGCTGTATTGTGTTGAAGCATTGGGAATCTAGTAAAAAATGTGGAAGAGAGATGGCAACTTTGTAGTCCACAAAGTTAAGACCTTGTATTTGGGGGGAAGGTGAGGCTGGAATTAATGTGTGAAGGATTTTCTTACATGCTCAAAGGAACATGTAATTTTTGAAGTCAGTGCAGAGAGTATGACACAAAGTGCAATCTACACAGGGAAAGGCTGTTTCAGAACAAGGTGTAAACAGTTGAAGTTTACAGTCAAACTGGTTTAATAGCTAGACATGTGCTTATAATAAAACTCACCAGGGGCTGTGATTTTGGTGGTGTATAAACCATTTTATGTTTACTATGTAGGTTCTGATTATAAATTGAACCCTGTTCCAAAGCCTAACTCTAACACCCATTGGCAGGAAACTGTTTAGTAGAACAGCAATGTTATAACATGCAAACTTAACAACTAGAGAAGTACTGGGGTGGAGGCCAGGAAGGACTGCAGCTGATACCCACGGGGTGGTAAACTAGAAATAGAAAGGGTGTGAGAGAACACTGTCACTTGGCCATGCCTTGGCTGGTTATTCACTGCCACTAGCCTCAGATGACTGTGTTTGTGTTGTGAGAGTCATACTGGACCTGTGGTAGTGCATCTTTAGTGTCATGATAGCGATGTACTAGATGCAGAAACTGCAGTTTGAAATTCAGTGACTGCAAACAAGGTAGACTGGCAAGCTAGCTCCTGCTTTATCCACAGCAACTGGGGTTGGCCTCTGTATTTGCCACCAAAACAAAAAAAAATCAGCTTCATCCAGTGGGGCAGCCCAGCAAGTGGTGAGTGGGGGAGATGTGCCAGACCTGGATGGGACTGAGAGGTGCTGTATCACACTAAGGTTTTTTGGGAGACACATGCAGCTGAGCAGCCTGTGTTCGGTTTTGACACCACCCTCCACTCAAGCAGTAGCTGCCTATGTGTAACTTAAGGCTTCCTAAGCAGAAAGGAGGCAGGGATGGCCTGCTTTTGGAAGTATACAGAAAGCAATGCTAATAGCTGAGGAAAGAAAAGCAGCTGCTGAAGTAACCAGAAGCAATTCCAGCCTCAAAGAATGACCCAGGAAGACCATGCAAGATGATTAGGATGGCGAAACTAAAAATCTGAGCAGTTGGAGATCAACTTGCATAGACCCAACTCTGGGGTCCCTAGACTCTCAGAGCAGATAAGCACATGTTAATGGGGATTATGCATCATTGCTTGGTTTCTGTGCATGGATTGAGGAAACTTTTTTCTGCTAGAAAATAAATATACAGACAAAAAAAATAGTCTGTATTGTTGACAGTTCAGCTGCACTCCATCCAGATTTACCCGTGACACGTGCTCTTAGTGCACACCATGCACACCTGGGTCATGATGTTGTAGGGGAGGTGCATCTGGCAGCTTCTTTGAGCCGAGTGATTACTGGCTTTGGAAGTGCTGAAGAGAAGGGAGAGAGCTGATCCTGCAGATTGGGCCTTCAGAAAGAAGTAATTCCTTGTTCTGATTTCAACACAGTAACCACTTCAGGACCAGACCCTTGGAACTCACATGGGACATCTCCAACAGTGATGTGAGATACATGCTGACCAACAGTGTGATTCAGCCCCAGAGCAAGCAGCAGAAGCCAATAAAAAAACCTTCCCTGCTGTAGAGGCAAACTCTTTTCTGTAATTCCCCACAAAGGCAAAATTTGCTTCTGAAAGGGCTGCTGTCTCCTCATGCCACTGATGCCTACTTTCCCCTTACAAGCTCTGAGTGTTAAATCTCCAAGTAAACATGTTACCCCAAGCACACAATGTCTGTGAGGGAATACAGCCTGTGCAATCCAATAATTTATTAAACGTTCATCTTGTAAAGCCAGTTACAAATTAAAAAAGACAGCAGAAGGAATTCTGTAATAGAAATGAGGAAAATTACAACAAATAGTAGTGGGAGATAGATACATTTCCAAGTGGGTTCAAGCTGCCTGCAGCAACCCAAGAGCCAGAACACAGAGCTAGTGCAGAGTTCAGACAGGGATAATCAAGGCTACTCTGATACCTAAAGCCATCTAAGTCAGTGTACAGACTGATACAAAGTGTTGCTTCTCAGGTTGCCTCTGCATTCCTGTTCTCTCTCTCTTGTGACCTGGCCATCTTTTTTTTTTCATGAAGGAGATGGTTGTAGGATCCTTCAGTAAGTTTTTTAAGGCAAAACTCCAGTTGAACATGTGACACACAGTAGCGGCTACCCTCTGAGGCTGGTTGTGTGGCAAGTGGACAGACAGACAGTGTTTGCACATGCTGCAGTGCAGGAGGAATAAGAGAAAAGCATGGGTTATGTACAGTGTTTCTGCTTGTATTGTCAACCTCAAAACTACAGTGTTCTGCAACACAGTGACATGGCACAATCGGATGATTAACTGGAATGTAACCTGTTGCATGCTGAATTCCATTTTTCTTGCCTATGAATTTTGTTTCAGAGTTAACAGACCTTAGCTGGCACTTCAGAAACTGAGATACCTTATGTTCAATGGCAACAAGGCCCACATCACACAGTGCTCTTCAGTTACATAAAAAAAAATGGAATGGAACTCTTTGCACCAGATTTTTGTCCCAAGACTACACTAGGGTCATAAAAAATGGCTTGGCAGCAGGTTTCTTGATTGCTAATACAATAAATTCATGATGTAACAGATACTGAATTTTGTTTTAAACAATGAAATCAAGTTTCTGAAGTTATGAGACTGAGGATGACTGTCATCTTTCACCCAGAAGGAAAAAAACCTCCAAAATTCTGCTTCTTCAAATTGCAAGTAGATACAAAAACGTCCAAGAAGCAGTTGTTTTGGCAAAACAGCATTGTTTTCAAGTTTTGTTGATCACTAGGGACCTAGAGCAGACTAAAAGGGAATTTGGGGATTCATGAAGAATTGAGAATGAAGGGTCTGGTAGCTGCTTACAGAAGAAATTGAGATCTCGTCTATGACAATGTATCTAGGCACCTATTCACTCCTTAGGAAACAATTCACTTAAAACTAAACTTCAGAGCTCCCCAGCATTCTAAAATTCCATATAGGAAAAAAGGAACTTAACACAGGCCAGCTGATCACCATAAAAATCCCTGACCTCCATCTAAAACTTGGAGTTTGTCAAGAGAAGCTCTTCTGGAAATGCAACTACACCAGACTCGCCCCTTGGGCTGTACCGGAGAAAGGCAGTCAATTTTTAGTCAAGAGGTGCTGCTTGGAATGTACCTAGAATGGTAGCTGATGATCTATTTAAGAGGTGCTAGTCCTAAAGATGGAGTATTTCAAATTTTATCTTGAAGTGGCACTTTTTACAGTCATGTGCATGTGAATTTCTGTTGGAAGGTAAAGAATTCCCTTGGGTGTTTGTGTTTGTTTGTTTAATGCTCTCTCATGTAGGTTGTGACCTCTTAGTTGGGTCACTTGGCTTCAATTATACAAAGGCATTTTGTTTTATAAACAGATCAGATCATTAGTATATCCTGAAGAAAAAAAAAACCAAACCAAAACCACAGTGACTTATAGAGTTGCTTGCAAAATAAATAAAACCCAAATATTCTTTTAGCAGACCATGCTGCGATCCCATTACCCCAGATGTCTGTGTGTTGGAAATTCATAAGGAAGCTCAAGTCTGTCTCCTGTACTGCAGAAATGATTCCTGTGAATTATTCTACCAGTATGACAGGTAATGATAAAAGCAGCAGAGAGATCACACAGGAGAAGGAAGATGCCTCTGACTTTGCTTCTTTAAAGTACACTGTTCATCAAACAAGGGAGAGGGAAAATAAGTTTTGGGTCATTAATATTTAACAACAGTTGTTACTGTTTAATGTCTTTGGGTGGAGGTGCAAATCCTTCGGTACTGTAGATGTCACTTCAGGTTTTAAATACAGTAGTCAGTTGAGTGGAGTTCTTAAACATCTTTGCTACACCTGTGCTGGCAAGTTGCAAATACCAATCATTGAACAACTTCCCCTCTCTCTGATGGCAGTTCTCTCCTATCACCTAGTCCAGATGCTAGCGTGACTGTCCACACTGGTGGCTGATTTGACACTGCAGCGTTTCTTCACTATCATGTTGATATATGCTTTCATGATCTTTATTATCTCACCCACCTAGAGAGAGAACACAAGAGGATATGCACATTAAAAGCCTAATTCCACTGAGGCAGGCCAGACATGTTGCACAAAAAGATTCCCTTTGCATCAAGTTGTGGCATTATAAATTTTGCATGCAATATTTTTGAAAATGAAAATAAAGAAAAAAAATGCTTGACAAGTTTGTGCTGTTGTAGCAACACTTGAAAGGCTTGCAGCTCAACGTAAAGTGACTTGTGATGCCACTAAATTATGTATTTTTTTTTTTTAGTTTGTGAACTCCCTATTCATATTCTGGAAGGGAAAAAAAAAAACCAACCAAAAAACAAGCTCAGTCATGAACACTCAAAACTAGAAACTCCAAGTGCACTGGAAGACCATTCAATGTCTATTTTCTAATCAGCACCATTATTTTTATGTTTATCCCTGTATTCAAGAACAGGTACCACAGCACTTTAGCCTTAACCTCCCTTCACCCTGTCCCCTGGTTGACCAGTCCATTCAGCAAGAACTCTTACACATAAATTTGTCTTGTCCTAGAAATTAGAGCTTTACTGCAGTACTAGTAAAACTGCACATACATCAGTCTTGTGCTTTTATATACCTGGGATGTTTCAAAGAACATTTCTCTTTCATCCACTGTAATTTTGAAGGTGTTAGGCTGAGGTGCTCCAAAGAAAACAATGTGTTCATACTGGAAAGTTTCTAGTGGTTTAGGATCCCCTCGTTTGTAGACAGACACGTTCTCTGTGCTGACTCCAAGCCAAAGATCATTTGGAAATCCACCCTCCTTGCACTGCAAAAAGAGAAATATGAAATGTTGTATAAAGGGAGTGAAAGATCTTTAAATCTTTGATTCAAGGAAAAGCCCTCTAATTCTGGCTCCTACAGGACATTGCAACTCTTTACCCAAAAAGGAAAAACAGGATGTCTGCAGAGGACTCTTGCAGGCACTCCTGCTGCAAAGATTTAGAAGTGACATGGCTGTGAGTCAATTATTACTTGAGTAATAAATAACTGTAATACATTATGACTCTCATCAGTTTTTAAAGCAATTTAGGAACTCATATTTCACTTATTATTTTACAGATTGTAGTGAATGCAAGCAACTTCCCATAGTAATCCACTTAGACAGCAACAGAACTGATAAAGCTGGATTCCTGTTCTAGCATGCTGAGCACAGTGGTCTAAGTGACCCAGCCTGAGCAGTTTCTGTTGGACTTGTACATGATTAAGATTGCACCATTTGCTGGTAAGAACAGAGCTTCACTTTGCTTCCACTACCCACCACCTTCTTAGGCCCAGAAAAAATTCCCAAACTCTATTGCTTTCTGCTGAAGTTGTCTCCCTCCAGTTTGCTCTGCATCACACCTCTTTGGGTCCATGGTACTGCAGGCTTTCTCAAACTAAGGCAAAATGCAGCCAGCTCCTGAAATCCCTCCTACTGCCAAGCAGTGCAATACACTGAGCTGCACCTGCTCTCCAGACTGATGCCTCTCATTATCATTAGTTACATGAGTTTATACATCACTCACCTCAACATCAAAGAGGGTTGACCCATAACCTGGCCACTCCTTTATGATGGACATGTATTTCACCATGGCCTGGTGCTGAGAGAGTCCCTGCAGCTTGGTCCATTTCTGTGCTATGCTTGCCCGAGCAGCTGAAAGCTCTTCCTTCACCCACATCTCCATCATCTGCTCCTCTTCTACCTTCTGCTTCTTTACAGAGCCTGTCTTGAAGCTACGTTTCAAAGTCCCTTCAAGGAAGCTGGTCCGTCTCCTCTCCAGAGTGTGACTGGTAGTGCCGCTGCTCTTGGTTGAGTGCAGGATCTTGGATCTTAGTCTGTTAACTGGGTAGACTCCATCAAGGGTCCAACTTATTTTAGAATAATCTCCATGAAGATACTGCAGCCGTAGAGCTGCCAGGCGCTGCAGAGTGTCCTCTGGTGCAGGAAAATGACCATCTATGAGGCTTTCATGAGCCTACAAAGAGAAATTCCCCAAAAACTTACTAACACACTTTGTTTGCAGCTGGGTCCGTGTACAGATTCCTTTGGCATCTGCTTATCCCAACAGGAAAGCCAATCCCAGCACAAGAGACATAATTCAGGAGGTCAGAGCAAAATTATGAAAAAAGTCAAAGTCTGCAACTGGTCAATGTGGGGGGAGGGAACACCTCTTCCTACAAGTCTGACAGCACAGAGATCTCTGTGATCTCTGTGATCATCTCTATCCTGCACTGAAACTTTTGAAGTCAGGACATTTTAGGTCTGGAACAGATGGGAGAGACTGGAAATGAAGCAACATGTTTTGTGCTGTACCAGCTACAGCTCCTCTGTGGGGATTACATTCAACACCAGACTGATATAATAAACTCAAGATTCTTAACCTTAGTCTCACCACATACTGGCACCTCCCACCTCCTCTTCTTTCACCTGAAGTCGCCTGTTTTTCTGTGAAATATATTTATGGGGCTTTTTTTTTTTTTTTTCTCCATCCATCTAATATCTGCATAACATCTACTCTCCTATGGTCAAGACTCCTCCACCACTATTTGCTAGTGAAAGCTGTGTAGACTGAAAGCCTGTTCAACAGGGAGTTTGGTACAGTTTCCCACAGTATCTTGTTCCTGACTGTTTCCTAGACTTTCTCTTGTAAAGAATCTTTATTCCAAGAAAGCCCTCTCAGAAAGCCATTGTCTGTGTGATGTACATGCCATCCATTTGACTATCAGTGGGCTTCAGTCTTCATGACACTGACCTCCTTTAACACATATTAATTAATTTGCAACAGGTATAATTTTCTGAGTCCAGGTCAACGTGTTCATTAGAAATAATAAAAACAGGATGAATAACACAGCTGGGTACACTGGTCAATTTAGTTTTGCATCTCTAATTGCAAGGTTATTTCATACCAGAGTGATCTCTGGCCTAACCTGCACCATTGTGCTATGGTACAGTAGGGTTAATGGTTGGACTTGATCTTAAATGTCTTTTCCAACCTTGATGATTCTATGAAGTATAGTGACTTTACTCAGCAGATAAATATTGTCAACTATATTATCTTTTCCTTTTTTTTTCTAGTACTTTTCTTTTGCATCTCTGTTAATCAAAATAAATAGCCCAGAAGACAAGATTTTTTTGTCCTGTAACACCTCAAGGATGTGCTGTGCTTGTAAGCTGATTTGCAGATAGCAAGGTTTTCCAGTTCTCTTTACACTTATGTTTTGCAAGCAGATACTTTTAATGATTCTTCCTTGAATCATTATCAAAATTTATCTATCTTTTAAAATGAAAGATAACATTTAAAAACATTTCATTATCATTGGTCTTCCAGCTTTCTGAAGCCCTTGTTAATTTATCTTGCTTCTGTTCTAATACTCCCATTCCTTAGAGATGCCAAATCATTCTCCCAGAGTGAGCTCACCTGCTCAAACATGAAGGCAAACTCCACTCCATCTTTGGGAACATTCTCAATATCCAAGAAGCAATAAAGCTTAAAATACAGCTGCCACTGCCCTTCCTCCTCTTCTTCTTCAGAGCCAGCAAGTCTGAAGATAGGAAAGAGAATGAGAAGGTGGAACAAAACATAACTAAAAGCACCATGGCACTGGGATGTCCACAGTGCAACTCACAATATGGTGTGCTTGGGGGATCTCTGAAACAGAGAGCAAAAAGAACTATCTAATTTACCAGAACAATCTCAGTGAAGCTAACTTTTTCTGGTGACTTCCCTTTTCAACCTCCGAGTCACATAAAATATTCATTTAGAAGGACCCAAAGTACTTCTCTGATACACTTTATAAAAAAAATAAATAAAATAAATCAATGGTTCTAAATAACTGCAAGAATTGGGGGCAGGACACAAAGCATTTCTCATTTTCAGGATACTTATTCCATGTAATCTTTTGAGTGTGAAAAGCATCAGCCTTGCTGCCACTTGGGAAACATTTTTACTTTTAAAGATAAAAATGCACAATGGCACTGACAGATTCTTTCACAACTTACTGCTTGCTTTGGATGTCTGGACACAAAACCACAGTCCACAGTAACAAATCAGAGCTGCATTTCTATGTCCAAATTTTTGCTTTGTCTTCTGATATTGCTATTAATATGTAAATTGACAAAATCATCGTCAGACTTAAGCAAACCTTCCCTGAGCTCTGCTGGTAAACCATTACTCTTTGATAAATGCACTACTAATTTTGCTCTGATGAGCCTGGTAACAAATGCTTCTTTGTCCCCAAAATAGATACAAACATGGTATTCCACACAATGAGAAAGAAGACTTGAACTTCAGAGGGTTCAAACCAGAGAGAGTGTTTGCATCACTGCTGTTGCTTTGGATAAAACTACCTCTCTGTACTATCACCTAACCCAGTGTTACAACCCCCTAGGAGTTAAATGCTTTATGAAACATTCTTCTACCTCTCAAACTTGGCCAAGATATCAGCCACAATCACCCGACTCTCAACAGCACGGTCCACCTGCTGATTATGTTCAAAGAGGGCAAACATATTGCGGCTGTCCTCCATTGCTAGGCCTCGGATCAGCTTCTCAACCACCTGCAACATCACAGAAACATCACAGAGTGGGTATCACACACATTCTCACACCAAAGAATCAGCATCTCCTGGGGACACTCATCATTTCATAGACCTCTGTCACATTTCTCCCTTCATTATCTCGTTTTCACATCAAAGGAGTCTAACACTGAAAGAGGATAACTGAAGATATTTGATCATCCTCACTGCTCCCTGAACCTTTTTAGTCTCTACTACCCCTTTGAAGACAGGTAATTAGAACTCTGCACAAGACAGAGGTACATTGGATTTGGAAGTCATGATGATGTTCTCAGTTCCTTTAGTAAGAATTCCAATCTTTACTACTATTTTTACCTATGTTTAGTGGGGATGCTAAAATACTACTGCATGGAATTTTCCTTCCTGTGGAATCGCAAAGCTGTGACCTTGGTGGCAGCTGTTTGTAAAACAGTAGAAAGATGTTTTAACTATGGATGTTGTAGCACCCCAGCTAATCACCCCAGGGGGTGGCTGGCTTCTTGTCCAATTAGTTTGAAGTTAAAAGAGTATAAAAAAAAAGCTGTAAATTTTAATTAATAAATAAAGGTTTCTTGGCATCTTGGTGAAGAATATCATCTCTGCCTCGCTCTTTCTCCTTCTCCAGCCACTGGCAGATAAACGACAGTTTAGCACTTATGTTTTCACAGACTTACCTACTATAACCTGGAATCTTGCCTCTGACCTGGTAATGATTAAGTGACTGGTAGAATATCCCTTCCAGAAGAATCATGAACTGGAATTTCAACTTGTCCAAAAAACAGTGCTTAGCAAGTCTTTAGAATTATTGTCTTTCCAATGGACGGAACACCAAAAGCATTTAGATTCTGCACAACTGTTAACATATATGATATGTTACAACCCAGGCATAGGCTTTTCTTAGTTCTGAACCTGCAGAACAAGCTGAGCTTTCCCTACAGACTTTGCATATACAGGAAAAAAAAAACTGTAAGAACATAAAAAAACTGGAGGTGAATGGGAAAAAGGAGTACCCTCAACAAACTCACAGAGGTGCTTACATCTGGTTAGTGTTACTACTGCATTACCTCCCCAGCGCTGGTGTGGGAATTGATGGTTATTTTACAGGAGCCACCACCATGGCAGTACACTGTTGTGGTCATTTCTTCACGGGTCAGAAGAGCCTGTATTTCCTCCTGTGAGGGCACGAACTCCCTTGTCTTTGTTCTCTTCAGGGAATCACTTATGAACTGTGCATACCTGTCTATTTCTGAGCCTGGAAAGAGGTCTTTTACCCTAATTGTAAAAAGAAGAAAAACCAAACGCATTATACAGTGAACCAGAAAGCATGCACATGGCTAGTGACGTGGGACTACTGTATGTAAAGAGTTCAGCAGAGAGAGTGATGTCAAGTGCAACCACTGGAAGCATGAGCCTGCTCCTGCTTATTTCATAAACCATACAACCTGCTCTTAGTACAGACTACTTTGGAAAGTAGTATTAGATGCTGATGATGAATTGGAAATAAGTAAATGATTTAGTTCATGAAAACTGGAGGCTAAAGCAGATTAGAAATACAAATTCTAAGCATTATATGCTTAGTTAAGCAAATCTTTACACATTTTAAGTTGTATTTGCAGTGTATCTACTACACCACAGTATGCCTTTTGCCTGTGGCAGCTGGAAGGTACTTCAATGTATATGAAAATATGGTCCTCACCTTTCCTGCAGATTGAGAATGTTTATATGGCCATTAGTAAGCAGTAGATCATCATCTGCACATGCACTGTAACACAGTCTCATGTTATTCTGTTTGGGTGGCCTTACTTTCCACATCCTTTTGACATAACAGATGAGTGGCAAGAGCATGAGTTTGAATGCAAGAGAACAAGTGATAGCAAGAACTGTGCACAATGGTAAGAAGCTGTGACAACATAGGAAGATGTTTGTGTAGAAGGGAGGTGAGACAGTTAAATACAACAGGCAGGGGAAGATGCTCAGAAAGCAAGGGAAGAGGCCACATACCTTCTCAGGTGGAACCTGAGGTAGCGCAGGATCCCTCTGCTGGGCAGGAACGTGCAGCTCATGCATGACATCAGCTGCCAGTGGTGCAAGTTCCCAGAACTGTTGGGATGTGGCATGTGATTAGTTTGTTTGATGAGCTGACAGTACACTTCATCACGAAGGGGCTTTAAATCATGGCAGGTCTGCAGAATGCCTTGGATAATGGGTATGGGGTCAGACACTGTCTCAATTTCCTGAAGGGAGTTGAAGATCTTCACTGCTTCATCCTGTAAGCTGCTGTAACCCTTCTCTTGTTGCACTGGGGAATGACCACAAAGATGACCAGAGGTGAGCATCTCCCTCATTTTCTACTGGCCCAGCAACACCACAAGTGACTACTGGCCTGTCACATAAGAACAGTACTGAGCATTAGCTCATCTCCAGCACTTAAATTTATACTCAAAATTCATTAATGCTTCCTTCCTCTTGAAACTTGCAGATGCTGTTTCAGTTAGTATTTGCCAACACCTGACTTATCACCACTGCAAATCCACTTTTGGATTATACTGTGCAGAAAGGCAGATTGTAAAGGAAGCTAGCATGAAATCTAGTTCAAGTTTCAGTGTCTGCAGATGAGGTGTCAAGAGACAGCTTTTGGCACCTCATCTGCAGACACAAGTGAAGTGGTGGCAGAAAGTCATCTCCCTGTAAACTGTCTTCTCACCTGAAATCAGCTATAAAGCATTGGGTCACTAAATGAAGTTAAGGCTTTAGGTGCCTGGTGAAGACACTGAAGCCTGGCTTGAGTATTTTGAAGATTCTGTGTCATACTCATGTTAACTTTCACTCCTGAGCCAACACAGAATTTGGGCAAGCTGATGTACCACAGATGCAGCTTTTATGTATTGTTTAGATTTAAAATGCACGCACCAAAAGTAAAGTTTTTTAAGCACCTAAATGTCTACTTTGAAATTGTAGTACCATCTGCTGCAGGCAGCCTTCTCCTGTGCACACCTGTGGGGCTGTAGGTCCTTCTGAGTCTCCTATATAACCACTGCTTTCCCAGTGGCCATATATTAATTGTACAATCTAAATACACAGCCCTGTAACAAGTTCCACAGTATAAGTAACTGCTCTGTAACATTTCTGTATTTCAGGTTTTCTTTTTCTGTGCTTTTCATCTGCTATTTTATTTGATCCTTGTATGATGAGTGAGCAGTTACTCCCCTTTCACTTTCTCTACTTTTTCTCTAGACTTAAAATCTTATTTCTGAGGCTGAAGAGTCCTGCTCTATTTAGTCTCATAATTTGAGGCAAGTCTTTTTATGCCACCGATCATTTTTGGATATACTTTTACTTCTCCTGTATCTTTGTTAAGATGTGGAAGACCAAACTGCATCCTGTATTCAAGACACAGGTGTATGATGCATCAATAAAGATGCACAAAGACTTTCTTCTTCCTTTTCTATGCTTTCAAAACCTTGCATTAGCTGTTTTGTTTCTGTGCTCAGCAAAGACTTGGCTTTTTCATAAAGCAATATAAATTTATGCTCACTTTCCTAAGCAGAATTGGATCACTACATACATGGCAGACTCTTTTTCCTGTATTTTTTGTTAATGTCAAATTCCTGACATTGATTTGCATGCTCAGACTGAAATTAAGTTTTGAAAAGTGGTTGTGGCCCAGTCATTTCACATTCGAAATTTTTCTATAGGTCTTCAGCAGCAGCTTTCCAATTTAGTATGCCAAAACAGTCTGGAATCATCAGCAAAAAGCTGTTTCTCAGGTGGCCTCTCAAACAATCTAGCTCTTTCATGTTCCTGAAGCATTTGAAGAAAGGATTCCTTTAGTCTGGATTTACAGGAGCTTCTGTATGAATACTATCCCCCTGCAAGTTGCATGATGAAATCCAGTTGTAGGATTTCCACTGGAGCCATCTGCAACCCAGTTGCAGCTCAAGGATAACAGGCTGGACATCCACTGAATGAGTGACCTGCCTCCATTTACTTTAAGATCTTTAAAATTCAATGTTTCTAAGGTACGAGGCAGTGGACACAGAGTCCATTCAGGGTAGAAAAGGAACTGCTCCTTCTCTGAACCCTGTGAGATACACTGCCCCAGGCTTCACCTCATAAAGTTTACAGACCAACGTGTGTGGTGCTCGGGCTTCACAGACATCCTCAAAATGTGAGCAGATTCTGTCACATGTGTAAAATACTTACAGTTGACACTAACATCTCCATATGGTAGTGGGAGCAACGGGGAATGCAAAGGGTGCTGGGTGTATCTCAATATTGGGTTCCTCCGATACGTCTGTTCCACGACTTCAAAGTTTGTGCTGTTTTCCTGAAAATAGTAAAGAATTATCTTTAAATAGGGACAGTTATTTGCAGGGTGTCCATGTACGTTTAGGTTCAAGCTCAACCATCTGGTTAAACAAAGCATAATTCACATATAAAAATTTCTCTGTACATTATTTTTAAAAATTAAACATAAAAATAGCCATGCTGGGTCATACCAAAGGTCACCAAGCACAGGATCATGACTTCAGATACAACTTGTGGTGGCTGATACCATATGCAGGCATGTAAGAGGCAGATACGGCATGATTGCCCCCTGGTATATCCTTCAAGCTTTCAAGAGTAAATGGTGAATGGACTTTCTGACCACAGATACACCATGTAATAATCAGCCTGAATTTGTCTGGTTGTACTACAAGTGTTTATAGAATGAACCACCAAAACACACATTGTGTTCAAAATCTGGGCCTGTAATTATCATGCCATCGGCACCACATTCTTCCACATTTTGTCCTATATTCCTTCCCCAACAACACTTAACATTCCTTTTGTCCTTGATCTCCAAGCTGAAGTTTTCCAAGGTTCTCCACAATCACTCTCAGCTCCCTCTTACAATAGCTACAATTTAATTGCATCCAGTTCAGAGCTCATCACAATGAGTGTTTCCATAAACATTTCTCCTGAAATATTCTGTGGTGTGTCTTCTAATATTATTTTAATCTGCCACAGTTTCTGGAAAGGAGCTTTTTAAAAAAAAAAAATGTGGCACAATTTCTACTGTTTTGAAGGACGCTTTCTTCCACCCTTTACTCTGCTATTTAACCACACAAGCCCAAGGTATGAAGAGGACTTCAAGGTACAGCAAAGTCACATGGCTGGTAGGAAAGGAAACTTTTGTATTTGTGTCTGGAGGATGCTTAGAAGAGGAAAGGATGAAATAGGGGTTTGCAAACAGTTGATGGTGTAATCCTACATGCAATTTGTAAGTGCACACAGTTGTAGCCTAGACTTGGGCAGATCAGTTGACATGCTAATTCAAAATAAAATGCAGATAAGATTTTATTTGCCTTGAGCAGTCATTTAGTTTTTTAGGAGGGTTTTAATTCTTATTTTTTGTCTCCCTAAAACATCTCCATTTCTTGCCACATTCTCAGCAATTATTTGATAAGGCCAATGCTGATCTGGCTGCTCCCAACTCATCTGGGGTTTAGCATGGTGCCACCTACCCTGATGTCACGAATGAGCTGCTGTGTAGGTGTTTCTATGGGAACTTTGCTGTCAATGACACCCTGAATGGCAGAGGCCCAGCGCATAGCTTCGTTCAGCAGCTTCGTGTACAGTCTGTAGGAATGCTTTCGCCCATGGACAATGATGTTCCAATAGCCTGTGGAGAAACAAGCCAGAAGATTAAACTTGCTTTCATGTTATGTAGTTGACTGGGGGTTAGAAAATGTGACACTCATTACAGGAAGGGCTGGAAGGAGAATCCAGAGACCCACAGGCCTCTCAGTCTGACCTCGGTGCCAGGGAAGGTTACAGAGCACATAAAAGACAACCAGGTGATCAGGCCCAGTTAGCATGGCTCTATGAAAGGCAACTACTTCTTGACTAACTTGGATCTCCTTCTATGACAAGATGACCCATTTTGTGGATGAGGGAAAGGCTATGGATGTCTACTTGGAATTTAGTAAAGCTTTTGACACTATTTCCCAGAGCATTCTCCTGGAGAAATTGGCTGATCATGGCTTGCAGAGGCGTTCTCCTTGCTGGGTAAAAAAACTGTTTGGTCAGGCCCAGAGGGTTGTAGTAAATGGAGTTAAATTCTAGCTGGTAGCAAGTCACAGGTGATGCTTCCCAGGGCTCAGTACTGGTGACATGGTTTAGTGGTGGACTTGGCAATGTTATCTTAACAGTTGGATTCCATGATCTTAAAGGTCTTTTCCAGTGATTCTATGGTTGTCTTTTTGTCTGTAGCACATGGCTGAGGAGAAAAAAGAACAACCCAACCTTGCTGCTTTGATAGCAACGTATGGTGTGTCTGGTTAAAACTGACTATGTAGACATTAATATCCTCCATTCCCAAAACATACTTACGGCTGGGAAGGTCCCACTCCAGGTTTTGTCAAAAGACAGCTTTCCAAGATACAAGTATCTTACAGTGTAACATGAATACTTCCCTGCCAACCAGGCAGCTCACTTTCACAGACAAGAGTCTGGGCTATTTATCACCCAGGAAATGATCACTCTACACACAGCACCTAGTCAGATTGACAAATCAGTTCTCATTACTTGTAAAGTAACTTGTTTGACATAAATTGAGAGAACACATCAGGTCAATTGCAATTCACTCTGTTGAAGGCAGCCCCAGACATCTGTTGAGATTAAAAATATGGACAATTTCTGATAAGTGAGCAGAACAGATTTCCTCTCATCTCACTTCAGTAAATGCTTCCAGACCTTTTAAAATATATCCCAAGTAACTCCACTACTCATCCAGTATTTCAAGTCTTGTTCTAAGGTTCACCTTCTTTGTAAGGGGAATTCACCCCATAACCCTCCCAATATTGCGAGGCAAGCAATGGAGCATCATGACAGGTCTTGTCTTCCCAGAACTGTGTCACACTGCACAGAAAGCAAACTTAGGCCCTTGTAATCTTTTGCTTCTAACAAGTTGAGTGGTGCTACAAAAAAGACTTACAGTGTATGCCACTGCTGTTATTTCAGAAAATAACTTTTCCCCCAAAGACGAATGTTGGTCATGCTACAAAGTGCCAGTTATTTATGGACATGTAGTGATAAATACACTGTTAATTAAGTATAAGAACTCGGACCACATTCCCTATTTGGGAAACACAAATAAACAGTGACACTACTCAAGTGAAAAAAAAAGCAAAGTGAAAGAAAGAGAAAGCAGCACTGTGTATCTCCAGCAGTTATGAGGGATTACTGGCACCTGCACACTCTCTCTGGCCCTTTGCATGTCTCTTACAGTTTCTTCAGGGAAAGGTGTTTGCAGCCAGACACAGAACCTCAGGTAACATCAGCATGACACACCATTAACTTCTCAGCATGACACACCATTACATCCCTGCACCACTCCTTCTTCAGGCAACTACACATGAGAAAAGTCTGCTCATTACCACTTTCTTGCTCTTACCTGTGTCTTTGAAGACCCTCTCATCAGGCTGCACCACGGAGCAGAGGCTGTTGAGCACAAGCGTGCCAAGCTTGGCAGCTGTGCGCTCAGACGACTTATAGTAATCGAGGGCAGTGTTCGTCAGAACAAACCAGCGTTTCTTCATCTTCAGGGAGGACATCTTGCTGCTGCTCTGAACCTCTTTATGAAGCCAGCCTATCATGGGAACACAGCCATGTTAATGGTTTCACTGACACAGCAATCTTGGCTCTTGCCTGCTGGCTTTCTTTCTCTGGGACTAGAACTCTGCTTCTCTGCAAAAGGCTCATGCTGGACCTACCAGCTCTTCTTTACTGGCTATGGCAGTAGCCTGTCCAGTCACTGTAAAAATTTTCAAGAGCTGTTCCATCCTTCAGCCTTATGTATTTTTTTAATCGATGCTTGTGGTTTAGTTTGCCATCACCACAAGGACATCTTCTATTCAGGATGCTTCCTTCACAGGTCACAAACACCATTTACAATTCATTCTTTCAAAGAGATGCTGAATGCCTATCCAAACATCAGTGGAAGAGATTTGGTGATACACGTCTTCTAGTAGAAAGATCTGGAAGCATTACATACATCTCTTCCTCCCACGGTCAGGAAAAACAATTTCTCATTTTAGATTTCTCATAAAAAGAAAAAATGAAAGTTCAATACTATGAAGGAAAAATAGTGACATTTAGCATTGCTAAGGCTGTCAAAAAAACAGTTTTCTATGCAGAGCTATAAAAACCAATGTCCATCCACAAGGCAAAAAGCTCAAAGAATGTGAGACTGAAACAAGAGGTTCCATATAAAGGAAAGACAGAGACAGACCTTCTCAAATAGATGCATTTGTGGCCACAGCACTGTCACAAAAACATCTTAATGTTAAGTACTGCACATAACACTGACTTTGCAAAGAAGCATTCCTTTTCTTTTCTTAACTAATGAAAAATATTATATAAAAGGAACCGTTGCCTTGCAATTAAGTATTTTGAATTTAAGGTATTCAAACTGTTGTCTGATAATCTGCTTTATATAATTCGATCTCCTTGAAATGTTTAAAACCAGGATGGAAGGCTTATGTTACTTTTTGGTGACCCTTTTCTTCTTGCCCTCCTGCCTTACCATAACCAGTCCAAGACTTTTTTTCCTTCAGTTACTTTCTGGAAGACATATGGCAATTTGCTCATGCATTTGCTTTACACAGACTCGATCAGGAGTGTATTCATACATTTAATACCACATGAGAAGCTAAAAGAACTAAGGAAATTTTAAATTATATGAGACAAATACGGGCATATTTTGTAGTATGTGTGACATCGTGCATAAGCTCCTCCAACTAAGCTCCAAGTAGAGACATAATCTAATATTTCTCTCAGCCTCAGAGAATTATTCTCACCTCCCTATGTGTACCATAACTAGGCTAGTTTGTTTAGCTGAGGACAGCAGCAATCAATCCCACAAAGATCTCTCCCCTTCCTGCTCCACATAACAGGTGTCAGAAGGAACAGAGCTTTCTGAAAACAAAAGCTGCAGTGTCATGTTATAGTCAGTCTAAGCCAGCTGCTCCTGAACAGCAGCCATGCTCCCTCCCATTTCCTGACAGCATTTGCTGGACATGTTGAAATAGGCTACAAATGAATATCAGAAATTGAATGTATAAAGAATTACTTTTTTTTTTTTTTTTTTCCAGTTTTAGCTTTCTGAATCCATCTGACAGGGAATCAGTTAAGATCCAGGGCCATCACAACACAGGACACTGCAAGCAGCAGGAAAGAAGGAGGAAAGGGGAAGAGAATGATTGTTTCTAGGGAGCAGCTAAGCCCTAGATTGGATCCTCCCCCTCAGATCATAAATGGAAGACAAATTGCACATGCTCTAATTGCATGTACTTCCTTTTACCTCTCACAAGGAATTCCTGGCCATCAACCTTAGATTCTCCTTTTGGTTTCTGCAGCAGGGAGATCCAGTGATGCATCTCCTCAGGGGTGTCACTGTTGCAGTGAATCACTCGATTGGCTGTGATGATCACAAAAGAATTTGGTCTGCCAGAAAATAAAAGCATTACAATGGGTCATAACTATACAAATATCTCAACTCACAGCACAGCCAAAGCCATGTCCTCTACCTTCCCTTAAACAATGCAGAAAGATTCTCTAAATACAAACTACAGAGGAGTGTATTAACACCTAAAAGCATCTTCTGTACAGCTGGTCTGCAAACACATATTTCTAAAGTTATTTTGAAAAACTAGAAAACATTAATTAGCTAATGATCAGCTCTTAAATGTTCCGAGTTCATAAGCAAACCCAGTTCTACCTCTGATTTGGCTGAGCTAGTGCTAGTAACCACTGGGCTGAGCTAGTTCAGCCATTCACCTCATATTTACTAAAACTAGTGGTACAGTAGCAAACATTGGTTCAGCAGGGCTAGCTAAAATGTGTTTCAGATTGGTTTTAAAATTATTAACTGATCCTGAGAAAACAGGAAAAACTGTTACATTGCTCCTATATGACTTGGTTCTTCTCTCACAACAAACAAATATGTCCTAACAAAAGAATATTCACAATTCTGCACAAAACTGGTGCTTTAAAGGAAAATGAAAAAATAAAAATATGACCAGTTCCAAGAGGGTAGGCTCCAAAAGCTTTGAATACAAACAGGGTTTCTGAGAAAACAGAGAAATTGAAAAGTACAATGAAAGTATAAAGCAAAAGGTAAAAGGTGTAAATCTTCAAATGGCAAGTCTGGCCAATACGTAAAGCTATGGAATATAAAAACAAGCTGCATACAAATGTTGCTTCAAAAATAAGCATTTTCCTCAGAATTTGTTCAGCATTGATTTAAAAACTGGTACTTCAGAAGAGTACCTCAGCAGATGAATGAGCAAATTTTGACTGTTAAGCCTACTCCTTATTTGTGCCTATTTTTTTACTGGTACACAGATAACTAGGAGGAGCCCTGGAAGAGAAATGACTACAACAGTTTGACCAATGAAATCTTAGTTCACTACTGAAATATGCATTTTCTAAACTAGTAACCCTAAAGTCCTATCAACCCGTGTGAGAAAAAATAAACAGAGCAGAGAGGTAAATAACTTAATAGCTAACATTTTACTTCAGCACTGTAGCAAGAATCTTTGCCCTTGCTGAACCTGTTAACACTGTGTGAAATAATTAAATGTTAATGTAAAGTGATATAAAATATTCCCTCATCTATTCTCTGAAATTAACCAATTGGTGAACTAAAGGTCTGTACTCTGATGCATTGCAAAGATTTCAAGAAGAGTATGGATTTCCAAATGTATCTGTTATTCTTATATAATGCTGTTTCTTTCTCCTAAATTTACAAGATTAACTCAAAATTCCTCTGTTGAAAAACTGGAAGTACTGCTTTTGCTGGACACTTTTGTTCAGTGTTAACAGTAACTAAGACTATATTTTTCTGACATTGAGATTATGCTGTCTCCACTTTTAAAAGGAAAATAAGAAACTTTCACTCTAAGAAAATACATGTGTGAACTTCATGCCTGTGAAGTTACATAGCTTGAAGCAAGCTAAAGACTTCAGTTATATTTATTTGTTTGGTGATAAATTGAGTTTAAACAAATGTAAATCCCAAGGAAAACCTGGACCTACCCACAAAAATATGTTAAGAGAGTTTCTTATCTAAGAGCTGGTCAGGTTATTGTACTTACCTATCAGGGTTGTCTGAGGCACAGACAGAGTCAATAAGTCCAACATCCAGGGTGCCCTGTGCAGTGAGAAAGACACAGATAACAGGAAATGCTGCATCTTAAATTACATAATCTTTCATGAATAGGACTGGAACTGAAAACATTCTTCTGAATTCCAATAGCTTGATTAGAAATGAACATATGAGAAAGGCACGAGTGAGTCATCTTTTCTCCCTAAACAGCATGAGAAGCTAAGAAAGGGCTCCACAGGACTGAAGGAAGAAGAGCTACAAATTCCCAGAGAGCATTTTGGAGGTCTGAAAAAACCTTTCCTAATATCACAGTACTAGTAAAATACATAAATATATCATTCTTACCAACTATGTATCTTCTGTCTGGAATAACCATGATCCAGACTAGTCCCATAAACCCATCCAAAGACATTTTATCTGTGTGAGGGAGCCCCCTCCTTCCCTCAAACCAAAGATAATTACTGGTGATCAAGATGAGCCACCACCAGAAAACACCATGTTCCCCACTGCTTACCCTTTTTTCTATCAGCTTTGCTGTTTCTTGATAATGATTGCCCAACTGCCTTAAAATTGCTCATGAACTACAGCACTGCATGTGCTAGAAAAACATGCACAAAACAGTTAAATACAGAGGGCTCCAAGTATGCCCACAAACTGGTTGCACAGTAACTCACCACAGCATTCTTTGGATTGGCCTGTTCATCTTGCATTTCCTTCAGCTGCTGCGCTGTAGCACTGTGCACCCGGCTCAGGACATTAAACCAACCACTGGCAATCAAAACAGACTCAAAGTTAAGGTCTGAGTAGTGAAACTAGCTCTAGAATACCTTCAAGGAACCTGGAGAGCTGCCAGTGGGAAAATCTCTCCATTCACAATTTCCTGAGGACTGCTCCACAAAATATCCCTTGTGCTGATCATACCAAATTCTAATGTCTTCCTTCCTCCTTACTTATCCATGATAATTCTGTGCATGTTCCCCAACCCACTGACAGCTGCTCCTGCAAAATCCAGTTTTCTACTTGATATTCAAGGAACTGTAAGCCAGCAGTGACCTTACCAGGGAGCACATGTCAGCAGACTGAGAGAAGCATACAGCAATTGCAAAGAAAGCATCAGTTGGGAATCTTCCAGGACTAGAGTCCTAGAGATGCCTGGGAGCAGCCTTAACTAGTCTCTCTGATCTACACAAACTTGAAAGTCATATGGCTGTCAATTACTCATGGACTTCCTTATAAGTTTATTTGGAGTTAAGCTATTTGTCTGTGAAAGGGCTTCTTGTTACAGACATATCTGGAGGCTAATCTCTGTTGCAGAATAAGCAGATTCTTACCTTCAGCTTCCAGTGAGATCAGCAAACATCTAGACCATGGAGGATTCTCAAATTGGATACTCCACATCTGCTAATCTGCCCTTTGCTAGTGCAAATATTGGTGGTTTCTTATCCCTCCGAACAGAGACTCATATGGCACTGACAGAGGACACATTTGATTTACACTTGTCCTAGCAAATCTGTTATCTTAGGACATGCCTATTCCAGTTCTGGAAGTTCTGGGTTAAAAAGTTAGTGTTTCTGCAGCTATTTCCATTTGACTTTTCCTGTTTCTTCTTCGTGTGACTGTTCTTTAGTCTATTTTTGTTAATTTGTGTCCAAACACCTTCCCTGTTCCTCTCCTGACATCCAAATGAAATAACAGACCCTAAATATCTTCACAGAATCAGATCAATGTAGAACAAGAGAAACAGTTACACTGGCTGGGCTGAGAGCATTAACCTTGGTAAGAGCAGAAGTGGGAAGACTCCCCTTTGCAGCTAGGGACAGTAACTTCTTACCTTGGCTTTGCAGAGCCAGAACAGGTTGTCCAACCTGCCCTTAAACAACTGATTCCCACTGCCTGGCCAGGATGCCAAGAAGGAAGGACATGAGTCATTTGTTTGCTGTGCATTGGGAAGATTTTATCAGATGACACTACAGACTCCGATAAGCTGCAGCCTTTTCTCTGTCTCCTGGATAAAACCCAGCTGCTCTCGCAATCATTTACAGACAACATGAATAGACTTTTTGTTTGAATCAAGATTCCATTTAATAAATAAATCATCTATTAGAGGCTCCAGTTTATGTTAGGGTTTTTTGTTATCTCCTGAAGCAACCTTTGAATTCATCATGCTCACAGCCACATAAGAAGTTGGCAGTCCCATGACTGACTGACAGGCTGAACCACTGTCTCGGCAGCTGCAACAGGGAGTCCCCAAAGTAGTAGTGGTTCTCCCATTAAGCACAAAATGACTGCAACAAATCCCCTCTTTTCTCCAGAAAATGGTAAGTGGTCATGTTTCTCAGGCTCTCTGGTGAGTAGCTGGGTCAGACCTGCACTGAATTAAGAAACCTAACAAAACTCCCTCTTATACCTGGCATCTTCTGGTGACTCTGCAACAATGTGATAAACTCTGTCATCTGTCACAACATCCAAGGCATTCTCCTTTTCATGAATGTCCACAATCTCCCTGAAACACAACAAGAGATGTTTTCGCATCACACCATTCACCATACAGAAGGGAAATCAGATCACTTGTAACTCCAGCAGAAATATAAAATTATTCCAATACCCCTTAAATTCCCTTAGGATCCCTTAAAAACATTTGTACACTTAAATTACTACAAAAGCAAAGCTTGAGGTGTTAAACGAATTTTCTTCAGGGCACCAGCAAGATAGATGGAAGAAGAGATAACAGGGAGTGTGATGTAGAGGACTGTTTACAAAGTGGGGTGTGCCACTTTTTTTGGTCCACATAATGCAAATAGGTGACTTGTCTCTCTTACAGCAGGAGCTGAGGAATTGCAAGAAGAGGAACAGCAAGAAGAGCATTCAGGACTTTGGAAAAGGCATAGTACATGTGGCCAATTTCAAATCCCACTGTGAGCTTCATACCACCTCTGTGAAATGCTGGAGAAGCCAGGAAACAGATGGAGTCAGGGTAGGGGAGAATGCATGGGGTATGTACTTAATTAGCTCCTCCTGGTCTGGCTCCATCCATGGTTTGGAAAGAATTTCTGCCAGATTATGAAATGTGAGACTGGAAAAAGAACTATCAAGTAATTCCAGACTCTCTCCAGAGTAAAACTACAAGTACTAATTGTCTTTTCTTCCCTTATGTTTCTGATTCTCCTCCTATGTGGCAGCACTGGACACTTCATTATTGTTCTAGAGAGTGAATACTATGGATCAAAAGGATTTATTTCTTCACTCACTTTGCCCTTCTGATATCAATTGTCCCCTTCAGCTTTTCCTCACTATCATTCTCAAAGTACATCAGCTTGGACTCTCGAAGCACAAACCAACGGCGTTTCCAGTTGCGGCGTGAGAGCGTGGACATGCCTCCACCTTTTTTGTACAGCCAGCCTGACTTCAGTGCCTCCTGCTTGGTGCGGAACCACATGAAGGCCTCATTCTTCAGAACACACCAGCGCCGCCTCCAAGGGTTCATGAGACCTCCTACAAAGCAAGGGAGCAAGATTTCATCAGACATGCAACAAGGGCCATGTTTCCACTCTGACCCTGCTTCATGGGCACTTAGTTGCCACTTCGGTTCCCACATGAAACAAAGGAGCTGAAGGGGAAAAACAAGGTTATGCTTAAGTTTGGAAAAATTAAAACCAGAGCAAACTAGTGAAAAAACACAAAATACAGAAATATGTGTACTACTCAAATATTTTTATACTGTCTTCAGTTTTGTAGCTCATAATGAGCCATTTAAGCCCATACCAAGTGGCCACAAACAGGTCTCAGTGGCAAAGATATCCAGTCCCTGACATCCACACATCCGCCTCCTAGCTCTTCAGTTT
>JAOEGS010021153.1:0-26904 GCA_025447755.1 Corythornis vintsioides | reverse complement strand
GATTTGAATTTGTCCCTTGAGTAATAGATAGAGGCTCTTTACTCTGCAACTAATGTTCTGGTGGTCTAGAGCAGAGTGGGATGTGCTGATATGGAAATAAGGCACAGCAGCCTCCACTGGTGAGTGAATTTCAACTTCCAGGCTGGCTGCCTTTGTTGTTTATTTGGTCAGGGGGATGGGGGGGGGGGGGGAAACACTGAAAAAAATTGCACATTACAACCATGAACAGTTGGCTGCAGCTCTCATCAAGAGACAAAGTCATGCCTAATGACTAAACCAGACAGCAGGTTGCAGATTTGGACTCCACGATGCATTCCAGTCAGCAACATGAAAGACAGGAAATCTCTTGCATGTGCTGCCTTTGGGGAGCACGGGGAGATCCAAGGTGAAGCATGGCTCTGCTACAGATACTGATCGATCTTTGCACGAGCAGGCTGCTTATTCTGTGTGTCCTCTTTCCCCTGAGCAGTGTGGTGTGGCCTGCAAAGCAGCAGGAAGATCCAACAGCCTTTCAGGCAGCTGCTCAGCACCGGGCAGTGCCTCGGAGAGCGATGGAACCATCAGCGCGGCCGAGCGCCGCCGTCCATCACCCAGCCCCTGCTGCAACTGACCTTGAGGGCTCCACCAACGGCCTTGGGCCAAGGGCAGAGAGGATCTCCATCTGTTCTCTCCACCCCTCTCCACAATCTGGTGAGCTGCTGGAGACAGGGATGACTCTGGAGCAGTTTTACACTGGCTGCGTTTGAATGCGATGCTGAAATCATTGCAACGTGACAAGTCCCTGCTGCTGCTGCTGGGATTGGTACAGCCTGTGGTCATCTACACTCCCCCTGTAAAAATCATACAGCAGGCTTAAGAAGGGTGGGTGTCATTCTTTCAGGTATTAACAGAAAGATAGTGAACTCAGTGTGGTAATAAACAGTGAAATTGGGGGGTTTTATTTCTTTATAAATGCCAAAAACCTGTAAAAAATGGCAACTTTATAGTTATTTTCCAAACACATCCTCATACAGCAAATTACATTATGTGGTTCCCAATATTTTGGCTGTTGTTGTTATTATTACTAGGATGACAAGTTACCATTGGCTGCTTCACAGGTTACTGAGTAGCAGGATCCTTGTTCCAAACTTGTCACTTAAAGCAGTGAATGAATGTCTCATCCAATCAATGGATTTCTCTTGTTCATCACTTTAATTACTTTATTTAGGTTATAATGATGAATAAATATATATATTTTTTAATATGACCACAGTAAAATATAGCCTTTCTATTTCAGGGAAGAATCATGTGTCTAGACCTTTAGGTTAGAGGAAGAGAAGAATAGAGATACATGGGATGAATCCCCCAGTAGAGTATTTCTCCAGTAATTGCACTGGTTTCACAAGGTCTACAAGTGTGCTTAGAAATAAGCATGTGTTTAAGCACTTTATGTAGGAATTGAGGTGTTTATGAATGGCAATGAAATAATTGTGTATGGGGGGGCTCCCAAAGTGTGCCTGTGTCACTGTGCCTCAACTGCAGTCCTTAGGGTGGTAAAAAACCTTGAGGAGTATTTGCTGCCTGGCATGACACAGAAATACAGAGATTTTAGCTCTTTGGTGGTTAATTTTAATTTGTATTCAAGGTATTTTACCTGTCCTGTAAAGAAATCCTGTGAGGTTTCTGATTCTGTACTGGGCTAGGAATGCAGATATGCATGGGGAAAATAATCAACTATAAACAAAATGATTGGTTCATAATTTGTGCCAGAAAAAGAGAGGGCAGTAAGAGGGTGCAGGTTTTTCTCAACTTTCTTAGAAGCTCAAGAAAACTGTATTTTAAAATGTATAAGCCTTTTCCCTCAAATGCTTTTTTGAGTATTATAATAAACTGTGTGGTTTAGAAATACCAGGGCCAGTGTGAAGACAGGACTTTACCTATGCAAACCTAGGGTTTCAGCCAGCTGGGGCTGGAGCCTTACCTAAGCAGCCAGCTATGTGCTGAAGTTCATTCCTGGTTCATCTGAAGTCAATAACAAAAATTCAGAATAATTTCAACGTTATAGGTTAAGGGAGGCAACCCCTGCTTTAGAGTACAATAAAAATCTATTGGAAGCCTAGAGAATCAGTAAAAAAAAAAAAATGCTTTCAGAAGTCTGTATTCCTTTTGCACAATGAATTTTCAGAACATCATATTGGCTGACAAGGTACAAATGAGGCTGTTAGTTTGCCAGCTCCAAATTATTGGTGTGGGGAATGACATGCATCAGCAAAGCCACTTGTGCATATGTGAATTGCTAGGCATTAAAGAGCTAGTGACAGGGTAATTGTCTGATAGATGCAATATGTTAGGGTATCACCATCTAAATAACACGAACATCAGTATTTGGTCATGTTGTCAGCATATGAGGATCTGTCCTCAAACTGCATCTGAAAGCAGCAAACCCACATTTTCTCAGGAAAAAAAAAAAAAAAAAGTTGCATTTGCATGTTCAGGGGAGAAAAGTCTCTGCTGGTGATAACACAGTGTGGTTGAGTTTCTCAAAATTGCCAAGGAATTTCTGCCAGACAAATAGGCACTGAATATCTTCTCTGGAAACTAAGCATGGGCTTGGCTGGTGCAGCACAGCCCTGCTCAGACAGGCTTGTTCTGCAGGGGAACTCTGGGAACGAGTCCTGAAATTCCAATTCAGTGACTTCAAACTCTTGCTGTTCTGAGCAACACCAAGATAAGATTGGTGGGTTTCATTTGAGCCTTTCAGAAAGCAAATTAGGAAAAAAAAAGAAGTCAGATAAATAATGCTCAAAGTCTCCATCTTTGTTATTTGGACTGCTTGTATTTTTCTTCAGAATCATGTTGTCATAAACATTTTCTTTTGAAAATATCAAGTGAGCAACCATTCCAATGAACTTTTAGGAAGCCAAACTGGAAAACATTTCCATAAATCAGAAAGCATTAATGGTACAAGGGAGGACCATTGCCTCGTTTCAGTTTGACACATGATTTAGCTCTTTGAGAGAGTTCTTTTTCTCTGTTGTGTATTATTTGGGCCATTGTGGGACATGGTGTGGATATCAATGTCTACAGCTTCTATGTCTGTATAACTTACTAATGAGGCCTGGGGAGATTCCACACTGCACAGTCTCACTCTTGCCACATCACCAGTGGTGTATCTGGCAAGGATAGCTGCTCTTGTGGGTGGAGGGCAGCTGATTTTCATGGTCATCTGGGGATGGGGGGGATGCAGCAGCAGTTGTTGCCACAGCCAGATGCATCTGGCACGTGGCTGTGGTTCTTCCTTGTGTGGGATGTGTCTTTGGTTCTGAGGGGGAAAATCAGCAGCAGCCTCAGCAAGGGAAGGTGGGGATGGGCAGCTGAGCAGATTTTCCAGGGTGCAGTCCTGCACCACCCAGTTGTAGAGAGGGGCCCCTCAGAAAAGGCTGTCAGGGTGTGGGCAGCAAGCCAGTGGTTTTCCTGCAGCCACAGGCTCTTCTTGCACGTTATAAAGAGCTGCTTTATTCAGATGTTTTGTAAAAAGCAGTTATCATTTTTTCAGGGGTGATAAGGTTTACACCACAACCACGTGGAAAACAAGACCCAAGGCCAACCAGCAAGCCCCAGCAGCTGGCTCGGGTGCTGACACCTGTGTGGCAGTGGCTACCCAGTGTTCAGCATGAGCTGAACATTTCTTCTTATCCCATTTCTTAGCTCTGGTCCCACACTGCCATCTCCTTGGGGGGTTGGTTGTTTTTTGGGGCAGACTGCTTTGGTTTTTAAGTGTGATGTAAGTTCAGCTTGAAACAAAGCAGTTAAGGGACTGTGTGATGGCAAAAGCAAATTCCTATAGGATGGTGCATTGACCTTCTGTGTGTACTTCTGGCTTGCTTTGTTTCAGGTTCCTGAGATGGGCAGGGTACCACCCCACAGCACGTGCCCTGAGCTGCCCTTGCCAGCATCATCTGTCTCTCCTTGAGCTGTTTGGAGGCCAGAAAGCAGCTGCTCTTCCCCAGGTAAGGGCATCTTCTCTTTAAGGTAAATAGCAGTTAAATAAGGAGCTGAATCTGCATTTTTCCTGTGGCTTTTTGGGAATCATTCTACATCTAAGGGCAGATTTTCAGCAGTGAAGACTAGGGCAGCTTTATTAAAAGCTTCATGGAGACTTGAAGGATCAGAGTTACATCAAGCACTCAAAGGGGACCACTGTTGCCTAGAACTACAAAGTGTATGTGATGAGCATGGTGCTTCTTAGGAAAAAAAGTCTTGAGAGTTATTTAAACAAAGCAAATCTTTATTAATCTAAAGAAATCAAACACCTGAAATGTGTCTTGAAAGCTATGCCAGCTGCTCACACACACTTTGTTGATTGAAGACCTTTTTTTTGTGGACCTAAAGTAGGGAAGCTATGTCCAAGACACCTTATTTTCTCCCAGCTATTTTAGTAACAGGCAAGAAAAAGATAAATCCTCTAATCAGATGTTTGTAATAAAGAATAACTGCCTGTATTATACTGTTCCCTTCAGGCTGTTGCTGCTGTTTAAAAACTCAAATATGTGATTTGTAGCATCCTTTTGAGGGAACTGTCCTAACATGTAACATCCTTTTAGGAAAGCTGTTTGCAATATGTAGCTGTGAGCTTCCTTCAAATTCATGTTGCTTTAAAGCTGTTCCTCCCATGTACACACATGTTTTGCTTCCAGCAGTTTATCTTTTTCTTTCTTGGGAAGCTTGCAGGGGTCTAATTTTTTTTTTTTCCTGCTAAGCTGAGAATTTTTAACCTAAGGAAGACTGTGGGATTAGTTTCCACTAAACTGTTCCAACATCAGGTTGTGGCACTGGAGCCTTTGAATATATTTCACCTTAAATGGGTTTCCTTGTGCTCCAGGTTTTCCCCAATATTTTTCAACCATGGGTGCATGTAGAATATTACACATTATCCTTTGTTTAGTGTCAGCAATGCCACACTATACAGAAATTTCACATGGCTGCTCCTGGGGTTAAAAAAAAAGTTTGGTTTTTTTTTAATATATTTAGTATATTTTTTTATATATATTTAGTTTCTTGTTACAGGGTCCTTCATGCTTGCTTCTGTCTACAAAATGGTCCAGTCTTACTGATCTGTTATTACCTACTTTTCTACTTTTAACATATTATTATTTAAAATGCTGTAATTCCCATTGAAATTCAGTGCACTTGCTCATGTTTTAAGTTTTTGGTCTGTTCTTGCAAAATAAAAAGGGGAGATTGAAAGCAGTCCCCTGTACACACCCTTGAAGGCTCCTAACAGGCATGGAGTGACAGTGACATCATGCCTGTCATTTTTTGTGCATCATGGGTCCCATGGCAGAGGGAGGCACATGTTCAGCCCCAACCACGTTCCCCTGCCTGTGGCCTTGGCCTTCCCCTGGTGTTGGCCTTCTGGTTAACTTTCCAAAAAATGTTTATTTGCTATTTTCTAAATCTTAAAACACACTTTGACCTGCCCATGTTTCTTTAAAATATCCTCTTAGCTTGTCGTGGCTCTTTCCATGGTAGAATGACCACTTGCATGGTGTCAAATAATTGGCAGGAACAAAAGAGAAAAATAATCAAGCCTAGCAGGGTTGGTTTGTTTTCTTCTTTTTTGTTTTCTTGACTCTAGACATTGCTGACTGAATATGCAGATGTAAAAAGAAAACAGTTTCCTTTCCTCTCATAATGAAAAAACAATCCCTCAATCAAAGGCAAGTGTTTCAAGATGGATGGGAAGGCATGTAGTTTTGTAATAAATAGTGTATTTTTTGGCAGTATAAATTTTATGACAGTCATAAAGTTTTATGAATTTTAATTCATGTCCTTCTCAGAAGAACTTGGATCTCATTGTCAGTGTGTTATCTGGGAAAAAAAGTCACCAGATCTGTTCCTAAACTAGAGGAATTTACAAATGGGACATGACATAGGTTGGGGAAGAGAGTTTACAAGAAATCCTGACATGCACTTGAGCATCTGCACTGAGGGAAGTGCAGAGGCAAGACAGCAAAACCAGCTGCCTGACTTCAGAGTTCTTTTAGTTTTTCTTTGTGTCTGAAAACTAGCAAACCCCTGTGCTATGCAGCATTTAGCTTCTGTTGCAAGAATTTGACTCCCTTTCTTTTTCTTGAGTTGGATAAGACAGGACTTGCTCACTATTCTTATGAACTGTGAATTGCCAAACTTAAGGAAAAACATCCCTGAAAGCACTGTGTGTCTGTTCCTAGGTGCTGGCTGACACCCAACCCATAGGTGTTCCTCCATTGAGTTCAAAACACAGTACACCAGTCACCTGGAGGTGCACGCTGAGTTCAGTTCCAGCTAGGGCCACAAGCCATGTTGTAGTTACTGCTTCAAAACCCATTATGTTCGTGGGTGAAGATCCTGTGAAATGACACAAGATCTGTTGCAGCAGAAACTGGGAAGCAGTGACTTTTACCAACTTTTTTCCTGTTAACTTCCAACTGTTGACATGGTGCTAAATTCGGGACGCTGAAGGTGTTTCCATGTGTCACTTCTAATAGGATACAGGTGTCAGACAATTTGAGATTATTTCAAACCTAATTTTCCTCCAGTGAAGATACAAACAGTTACAGCAGAAGCAGATGTTGGGCCTTTCTCACCCCTCCAAAATGTGGTTTGGCATCCATCCAGACTGAGCCTATGGGGGAAAAAGGGAAAATTATATTTAATTTTAGCTTGCTTGGTTTCCTCCTTTCACAATCTACATGAATGTGCACTAAAAAAAAAAAAAAGCCTATCCCTTTTCCCTCTGTTTACACAGGGGCTAAGTGTCTTATTGCAGACAGATGGAGTACAGGCAGGTTGGGATGCAAACACTTTTCCATCTCCACACGATGTGGCCCAAAATCTGCCATCAAATGCTGTCTTTTCCTTTTTGCCCTCTTATCCAAGTCTCTGTCAGTCACTTTTCTAGTGCGTTGGTTGGAAGGAACAGCCAGGAAACAGAGGTAGCAAGGCTGGTGCCTAAAGTACTGGTTTGGAGTCCTGACTGTGGTCCACCTCCATCGACCTGCTTGGGGGTGGTCTGGAACTCAAGAGAGAAGCACTAAGAACATCATCTTCCCTCTGCCTTTGAGGTGCTACTGAAAAGTTGCCATCATAACTGAACAAATCCTCGGGGAGCCATAAATCTATCCTGGGAAGTGAAGGAGTTGGTGTATTTACATCATCCACGCTGCCAGAGGAAGAAGGGTACAAAGGCCTTCCAAACACAGTGAGGACTCCAAGACTGGTGAATACACAAGGGAAAGATGGGCAGGAGGCACCAATGCTGCCCCTTGTCTGTGTGGTGTCAGCAAAGATCACCCCAGGAAGGCTCTCCCTGCCGAGGCACAGACAGAGGTGGGTGAACACGATCAAGAGAAAGCATCAAGTGCTGGCTTGCAAATCAAAGGCAAGGCTTTGGGAAGGCCATTCCACAAATGGGGCCTTAACTGCTGTGCCAGGAGGTTATCCAGAGGCATTGGAAGACCAACCCGGTAACAGGAAATTAATCAAAAGCCTTTTGGAGCAGCCCCTCGGGCCGGTGAGTGCTGCTGGGACTATTTATATCACTGAACTACAGCAATTTAGCCCTGTGAAGGAGCTGCTCGGATGTCAGATATTAGCCACTGCCAGAACAAGTGACCTTTCTGCACAGTACGTGAAGGAGAGAACAAAAAGATGGAAATTCCCATTTTCCGAATTCCCAATTTCCCATTTATTTCCCAAATAAACCTCTGTGCTCTTGTTTAAGCAGCTGTGTTGAAGAGGAGTGATTATAACAAGCTTTTTTTTTTTTTAAAGCCTGCACCTGTCTCTCCTTCCGCAGCTGAGGATGCTCTGGAATCTCCTTCCACTAGAGACCTGATCCTGTAAAAGCTTCAGGTGGAAATGAAATTCCTCATTATCTCCATCTATTTTTACTTAACCACTTGAGAGGCAAAGCCACCCAAAGGGCAGCAGTTCCATGCAGTAGCTAGTCACCCACAGCAAAGAAAATCTCCCCCATCTCCCCCACCCTCAAATAGAGAATTTTTTAGTTTTCATTCCTATGGCTGGCAAGAATCTTGCAAAGGAGAAAGGATCAGCTCTGAGTGGCCATGGGTTGAGTCACCCTGAGAAGGTGACAGCTACCTAGGCAGAAAGGTGCCCCTTGCTTTAGGCACAACCAGGCAGTAGTAACTCCATTTTATTAAGAAATATACAGGGAAGATGGTGCCAAATTACTTCAAAATAAAAGTGTGATTTTATTTTTTTTTAAATCTTTTTGTTTCCTTAAGGAATTTCAGTCTTCCCTAGAGGAAAATTGGGTTCAGCATAGTCTGTGAAGAAGTGGGAGACTGCCAACTGCCACTTCTTCTCCTAAGGTATGTCTTTATTGTAAAAATATGTTTTTATTCTATAGAATTCTATAGAATGTTGTGAGATACTCCACTTATTAACTCTGCATGAACAGTGGCATTTCCCAAGTGTGGATTTTATTTGCAATATTTGCCCTCTTCCCCAGGAATAACATTTTTATACTTCATTACTTTGCTCAGGCAATTCTTACACATTGATCTCATCTACCTTCAGAGCTGAAGTTTCTGCATATTCCCACAGTTGCTATTCCCTTATGAACATGAGTAGTGCCAGCAGTTTGATTTATAGCAAAGTGATGCAGGAAAACTAATGGCTTCAAAACTGGCATTATTAGCCTCTTTTTTGATCCAAAAGTCCTGGGTTGGTTTTTTTTTGCCTTTAAAATGTGATGCCTAGAAGCTGTCTGGAACTATAGAAGCAACTTATTCTTTTTTTTTCTGGTAAGTTGGACATCACACATAATCTGTATTTCTGGGGAAATAAAAAGTAAGAAAAGTAGAACTTGGCTTGTTTTGTGACATGATGCTGTGTATGACTGAGGCAAGACAGTGTGATGCTCCCTGAAAATTACTAGCCCAAAACATCTGAAGCACTAGAACATGCCAGATCAGTGCAAGAAGAATAAATTATTTTCAAACAAAATGCTCCTTCATGTTGACCCAAAATGTTACCCTAGGTTTTCTCATAAACCAATTAGGTATAAGGTTCTAAAAAGATATATTTTCCTGCAAAGTTATAGGTATCTTTATTATAGATTAATTCTACTCTTATCACTGTTTATTTGAAATTGTGATAAAGTCAAATTCTTCAGAATAATATTTTTAATGCAGCTGCATTTAATGCAACCAATATACCCAAAATGTCTTGCTGAAGAATAAAAAATAATAAAATTGGAAAACTGTCTTAAATATATTTAACAGACTGGTTTTAGAATGATAACTGATTTAGTCATGTTGATTTTGCCTCCTAGAAATAGCTAAGAGTGTGTTTATCTTCTGTGACAGTAAGGCACTCATTGTCAGCTTTTAAGCAACAATTCAAGGCAGTACTGGAACTTTGTGTGATTTGATTCTCCATCATCTGGGTTCTGAACAGAATGACATCCTCAAGTGTGGCCGTGCAGGATTATGGCTGCATGATAGAAAAGGACTACCTTGGGCATACTAATCAGCTAGTGAAGAGAGTCCATTAAAAACTAGGGATATGAACCAGAAAATGTTATTCATTAATTTTGTTTATGGTTATTTAATTTTAATTATAATGCTTTAAAGCTATTGAAATCTACAGCTCCATCATATGTAAGTTAATGTAGCGTATTTTGCAGAAATAATCAAGGCCTGGTAATATAGATCACTACAGAGCCTGTAATTAAATCTTTGATGAGAGTTTCAAAGTGATTTTTAAATGTGCACACAGCTCAGAAGAAGTGCTTTACAAAAGCTCTGCTTCTGTCATCATGACTTTGCAAATGTTTCCGTGGCATTGACCAAGTTGAAGTTTCATTCAAAATCAAAATGGAAATGTTTGTAATTGAGTAATTGCCTTGCAGATAAATATTTAGGTATGAAAAATAATTCATTTTTAATCTGTTTTTCTGCATGATAAATATATTTTGGCAGACCATAAAGGCTTTTAATATTACTAATGCTATGATGCCTTGCAGAATAGGGCACTGGTGATTTTTCACCCTTTTCAGGTGTTTTCTTTACTGAAGAGATGATACAGGCTCTGATTTTACAGCCATAATTTTGGCATCATCACACAGGTTAAAGAGAAGTTCACCTTGTCCTTGCCAACAGAACAAATCTCCCTGCTGTAGGCACCTTAGGGAAGGATTTCATGAGCTGGAAGATGGTTTCTCTGCTGTTTGCTGGATTTTTTTTCCACAGAAACCAGTGCATATCATTTATCCCTTCCTCTCCTCACAGGTTGTGTTCAGCCTTGCAGGGGTCCATGAGGAAAGTGCCATCTCACCTAGGTCAGCAAAGCCCCCCAGCCCACCTGCACCTCTGACAGCTGAAAAAGGAGGTGGAAGGAGGTTTTTTTTTTAATGGAATAATTTCCTTGTAACTGAATTACATGTTTAAGACAGGCTTTCACTGCCTTGTGTTCCAACGTAGGAGCTTGCAGGCAATTAGAAAACCTCAGGGTTTTAAGAGTCTAGTCAGTAAAATGTGTTACAGCTCAAGTCATTGTTTAGCAATCCAAGTCTCTTACAGCTGTGCAACACTCCCATCATCACGTAGGTCTCTGGGACTCCCTCAGGAATGGCAGGCTCTAGATATCCAGCTGCTAGGAATAAAAATACATCTCTTTGAAGACTTACCATCAGATTGTACGAGGACTTTAGGCTGAAATAGTTGAGTCGTTCATCTCCATTCATCACATCTTGTCATTCTTAACAAAACTCCAAAGCAGTTTCAGCTGGGAGCTGCATGTTGCTGCCACCCAGCTCTGTACTTAGATAGCAAGTTTGTGGTTGATAAGCCACACACAAGACCTGCCTGTTGGGATCAAAACAATTCCTGCCCTTGCAGAAACACTAGAGAGCATTCCAGAACTCCTGAGTAGTTATGCTCTTGGCTGTCGTGGGGGGATAACAGTGGAACTTTAATAGCTATTGATCACAAATCTCTGTTAACTAGTGTTAGAATCATTGTAGGTAATGGTCAAACAGCCTCTAAGAGAGACACGTAGTGTTTGTGATCATTACTGTGGTGTAGTACTAACTGCAGGGATCTCTGCTAGTAAAAGTGATCACCTCATAGAAATACTCATTGCAAAAGCTTGGTTGGGAAAATATCTTACTGCCTGAGCAAAAACTCACCAGAACATGTAGGTCTGTATTTCAGTGCAGTGCAAAGAAAACACATTTTTTCTACTCTCTTTTCTAGAATAACTGTTTTGTTGTTGTGTTTTGGTTTGTTGTGGGTTTTTTTTTCTCAACATTTTCAATTTTTATTGCTGACCTACCAAGAAAGGAAATAAAAATACAGAGCCAAGGAAAATTTGGCTGTAGTTAAAAACATTCCTTGACCTCTTCCTTGCTAGTACTTGTAAACATTTGATAAATTAATAACAAACAAGTTGCACAACTTAGAGGTGAGTTGGTAAAGCCTTTTGCACTATAAATATTTCCAAACAAAGGAACCCCAACATATTTCTTTAGACTGGTTTTCCTTGTAGTGTTTTTTCTTTTCTACAGCCAATGTTTTCCTTTTGCCAGCCTTCTTTCATGAGCAACCCAGAGACCATTTGTGATGTGGCACTGGTCTGTGACGTGCAGGCAGCAGCAAACAAGGTTATTGTGTGTGGGAAAACACCCTTGATCTCTGTATGCACAAATATCCACGGGCACTGCAAAGGGAGAGCAGTTTACTGCTGGCCAAGTGAATGCTTCTTGCATGAACATGCTAATGATTCTTTGCTCTTCTAGAAGAAAAACTCCTCCAGACTTTGCATCAGCACTTCTTAATATCCTCTGTCAGAGGAATGAAAAACCCTGCAATCATTTAGGGAGAAAAACCTTATCCCACTTCAGACAGACAAGATAACTTTTGGGGGTGCAGAGGTTAGATTGTCCTCCTGAATTGGTACAACATGAAAATGAGGAATGAAGTCCTAGCCCAAGAGTTATTTTATTTGCTTTTGAAGTGTGAGCCAAAGCCTGTTGCCTGCTTCTGTGGAAGTGTTCACATTAACACCAGTATTTAATTTTTTTCTGGGTTTTTGGATCTTTTTGAAAGAGGGCACAGAATAATGTTAAAATTGCTATAAACCTTAAAAAATATTTTGACTTCCTCTTGATTTTTTTTAGCTTTTTTTTTAAGCTGGCTAGTTTTGACTATATTTTGGGTTGGGTTTTTTCAGATGGTTATTGCTGCAAATAGGGCTGAGAGCCTGGGCAATGCTTATGCAGAGTGACAAGGGGACTCCTGCAGTAGCTCTGCTTTTTTCACCTTCTTTCTTAGTACAATTATCCACCAAGTAGCTTCTGAGATTTTTTTTTAAATTAAATTATTTCCTTCCAGAGAAGATTTTTTCCTGTATTTCCAAGAGCTTTCTGACTGATTTATTTTCTATTTTCAGTGCTCAATGAAGCAGAAAAACAATGTTAGTCTTTGGTGGCCAGGGGAAATAACAACAGTTCATGAAGGTGGTCTCCAGATGATGCAGCCCTCACTGAAGCAATTGCTGTGCTCAGGGCTGGTGAGCTCAGGTAAGCTGCCTTCACTCAGTGTGCCAAAAAATCACCACCACAAATGCCTTCCAGCTATGGAAGTATTCGAGTAATGGCCATTACTGCTCCAGGGAGGAAATAATTAAAGCCATTTCTTGACTCTGACAGTTTGATCCTGGTGGTTTTCAATAGCAAATTACCAACATCTGTATAGTGGAGTTCAGCTACTGCAGCAATTATTCAGCAGGGCTCACCACAGAGGTGCTGGGACTTTCTCATTTTCTACATGTCCCCTAGTTACATGTGACCTACAAATGAGACCTAAACTACACACGTTGGCAAACCAGGTCTCCTGGTTTTGAAATGTAAATGAAACCATATGGAGAGCTTCATATTCTTTGAAAAACCCAGTGGCAAATGCATCAAAGACAGAAAAATGAAAGACTGGAAAGACATCTGAATGGGTTGCTTAATTACGTAACAACTTCAAGTTTCCAGAGCAATTCAGAAGTCAAATTTATGCAATAAATTGAGTTCCACAAAAATTATGGCTTTCCATTCCCACATACTGACATCCAGTTACAAGTGCTTTGCACAGTGAACACAAAGCAAGTGTGACTGTACAAGCTGAAAACTCACAGCTACAGCCCATAGCAAGCAGCACAGCACCACAGATTTTCACTGCTGGTGAAAGAAAAGGAGAGCAAAAAAAAAAGTTAAATAATCTACATACATCTCTAACTCAAATATTTCTGTTTTACATGCTAGCTAGAAAAGAGGATACAAACCTGAGCTGGAATGAGAGCCTGTGCTATCAAATGTATTTGTAAGAGAGAACTGGTTTTGGATTGATAATAAAAATACTGCCTTATTATTCCACTGCTTATATATGTAATGAAGTGTCTCTCAGGGGTTTATGTTATAATCCACTTTGGTCAAGGATTTACTGATATATAAAACCTCAGTTTGTAAATTGGCACTCTGTCTTCAGCTCTGTTTCATTGTTATTTTAAGTTTCAGAACCTGATCAAGATGTAGTACAAACGCTGTAAAAATACACAGCCATTTTAAAGGAGAGCTTCAAACTTCAGCAATCTTTTGGGTGGCCTGGTGGGGATAAAAACAGCTTGTACACCCATCAACTGATAACTGAGAGGTTTTAAATCACTGCTGGAATCTCTGGTTACTTGAGCTGATGGTGATGGCAGGACAAACCTAAGAAAGTATATGCTGATTAGTAAGATAATGAAGTAATAAGCACCTCATTTGCAAATATTTGATTCATCTTAGTGCAAAGAAGTAGAATCCATTGCAAAATCCCCAGCCTGCCCTTTGAGAATCACTCTGCTTCACTGCCTAGGAAGGAGACAAAAATGATTGTCATGCATCACCCTCTCCTTGCCATGTAGTTAACAATGCACTGGCACGTAAGGGCAGATCCCTGGCTTTAGTGGATTTGTGATAAAGATTTTACACAAGCTGTGCAGTGCTGGGTAACAGATAATTAAGGAGTTGCTTTGCATGACTGTGCAACCTGAACTGAGCCAAAAAATCTTACATGGCTGAATACTTAATTTGCATCCCTTTATTTCCTCCTCTAATGTTGCCATCTAAATACAATTTATAATATTTAATACATTTGTACTTCTACCAAATAAGCATTGGGTTTTGTTAAATTGTAGAAACTTGTAGCTTGTAAGCATGAAGTGTAGAGAGGGGGTGTATAAAAGACAATTTTCTTTCATTTAGTTGTGTTAGAAATGTAGGAGACCAAGCAGCAATATAGTTAATTTTTAATGCTGATAGAATATAGTCTTTATGGCCCTAATCAACTAAGTAGGCTGGGGCAAAAATTGCCTGTAGACACTGGACAATTAAATCCTTTCTTCCCTTTAGAGAAGATGCTTGTACTCCTAGGAAATCTAAGGAAGTTACTCAAGGTTTGATCAATTTAGATATTGAGATGCAAGTGCCAATCGACCTAATAATGTAGTGGTAGACATTTTGAAATTGGTTAAGTGCTGTTAAAAGAAATGAAATGCAAACTAAGCAGACTAGGAAATATCTGTACAATTTTGGAAAGGAAGGGAAGCTGCTCTATATGCAGCCAGGTGTACATTATACAGAAGAAAATAGGTGAGTATTCTCTTCCCTCTTGATCTTCCCTGACACAAATGTGGCCAGAGGAAGCCTGGATATTATATTCACATCAGTAGCACCTTAAGATGTTGCAATGACTTATTGCAGTGAGACCTGTATGAATCAATATTGATTGGCTGCTTTAAGGCTACTTAATTAAGAGAAAGATGATGGCACAGCTTCCAGGGAACGCCCCCCCCCAGTGCCTTGATTTATGAGCACTTTTGGGGGGAAAGGGGTGAGGATCAAGTGTAGCAGTTACCTTTGTTTTGCAATGGAGATTTTCCTCCTGTGAGGTAAAATTAAGAGTTTTAAAAAAAGGAACTGAATGAGTGCAATAAATAAAGTAAAATGACTGTTTTCTCAGTGTCTAGGCTGTTTGCAAGGACTTTTTGGCTTCTTAGCAGGGTACCCAACTGTCCCATTGTGTGCTGAGGTCAGCCCAGAGCATCCAGCATGAAGCTGGCTTATGTTAGTGATAAAAGAGACTTTTTTTTTTAAACCCTGTAACTGTGGTTGGAGTGAGCATAAGTTGGATCACTGTTTTGTCATGTTGGTGTTATTTTTTTTTCTGCTGAATGTATTTAGCTCCATAAACATACCAAATTGTAGCTATCCATTTACAGTATCTCCATTTAGGGAAATCTACAAATCTGATTTGAAGTGATTTTTTTTTCCTAGGAATCTATATAATCCACTTATCTACTCCTTCATGCTTAGGGAGCAGAGTTTTTTTTATCAGCTTGACTTAGGCAATAAGTTGTACTAGATCTGACAGCCTTGTGTATTGTGTATGTTTGTCTGACCAGAGTCATGTGCAAGTTGCAGAGCAGAGATTCCAACCTGCTGTGTCACCAGTGAAACCCTGGGGCTTTGCACTTCTCTGTATTTCTGGTTTTCAACAGCCAGTGAAGAGGAAAATTAAGGGAAATCTCACAGAACAAATGCCATAAGGAATTGTTTCTCATCTGCTCATATTTACACAAAAATAAACATAGAGAATTATGCCTTTAAAAGTTCAAGCCTTTGAGTGGAGGTTTGTGCTTAGCAGGCATAAGTCAAGAAGTCACTTGCAATAGAAATGTGTTTGTTTTTTATCATTGCTTGTAATATCCTGAATCTCTGCTAGCTATTGCAAACAGTTTAGTGAGCAAGCAGATGAGATGTCAGAGGACAAATATCACTCTCTAAGGGGAAAGTCTTGGATGTTGTGAAGACATTAGTATAGAAAAATGTGATTTAGAAGGTGAATTGATTTATTGTGTTTTTTATACAACAGTTCTCCAAAAGCAAGAAATAAACCTTAGCAAATGTTTTTTTACATCTGATGCTAAAAGAAAATTAACTTTTTTCACCTCCTTGTTTTATTAAATGATAATTTGTGTTCTCTGAACGTTATAAATAAAGCCAGACAACTCCATAGTTCCTTGAAAATTTTACTGGTAATCTTTTAATTGAAGTTATGATTTTGGCTGAAATCATCCCCTCAGTTTTGGGTTTTTTAATATATTTTTTAAGCATATTAATTTCTGAAGACTGGCAGGCATCAGTTCTCCATATTTTTTCTCAAACATTTAGTTTTTGAAGGTTTTGAAGCTTAGAAGGTGGAGAACTTGCTGTTTCAAGTATTTCAACTCAGAGTTTTGTCAGGAGTCTGTAGAATTTTGCTTGGTTTTTTTGTTGGCTGTAAGGAACCTAAGTTCTCCCAGGAACCATGTATTTGGTAAGAGTTCTTGAGAAGGAAAAAGTATTTTCTTGAATAGAGAGTATTAAGAAAACTTTTTGAATCACTTTCTTACTCATTCTCACCCTTCACTCATTTTCTTCATCGTGTTAATGGCATCAGCACTAGATTGCAGTATTACTGGGATGCTTCCCTGTCCTCTAGAAAATGATCTCCAGCAATATTTCTCTCCACTGCCATCTAGTGAAGTTATGGCACTGTGTAAAGGCTTGGATGCTCAGTTGAGCACTAGAACAGCTGCCTAGATCTTAGCCCAACACAGGACTGTGTGCAGAAAATAGAGTTTGAATGCAGAATAGTAGCATTCAACATTAGCATAATAGCAAATAGTACAAAATAAACAAGGTATAATCAATTTAAACGTGGCAATCTAAGGATGGTTACAATGATAAAGAAACTCAAAAGGGTTTCCACATGTTATCAGAAGAGAAGAGATGACTGGCAACACCTAAATTCAAACCAGAAAGTTTTAAATGAAGCAACAACCAAATCTCTGCAGGCTGGTGGAATGGTTTAAATTACATCTTCTACTGAAGTGCTCACCAAAATCCTCCCTCAGGTTCTTTGGCCTAGAACTTGAATGACACTGGTTAAAAACAAGCTTTTGAGATTGGTCAATGATCTCCAGGCCATGTTGGGCAAAACACACCATGGGTGGACTCTGATGGTTTTGCTGCTTCCACTGCCAGGATGGGCACTTAACTGGGTTATGCTGTGAGCACCTCTCCATATCTGTTCAGCTGGGGGAAATTGATTTTGTTTAAAGATCCTTGACTATTTTTGTCACATAGAAGTAGGTCAGCCTATCTATTGCTGATAGTGGCAATAGCTAAAATAGGACATACAGCTCTGAAATCATTAATCTTTTCATCTATCATTTAGTGAGCAAAATCTCTCAATACTCTTGTGGAAGTTGTCCTAAAATCAGAGGCTGTTCCCAGTACAAGAGAATAAAATGAATTCAAGTTGAAAGAAGACATCATATTAACATGATTTAGAAGGAGGAAAAAAAAAAAATCAAGCCAAGTGAAAACCAGATGCCTTTGGTGGCTGAAATCTGTATTTCCATTGCCATAGCTGTGCAGCTTCTCTGTGCTCTGATTCATTTCCCATCTTTCCATTTCAGTTTCACAGGCATGATGGAAAAACACTAATTCATACAAGGCTAATCTGTACACTTCAGAGATTCACAGAATGCACTGGCTTGGAAGGGACCTTTAAAGGTCAGCTACTCCCACCTCCCCACTTCTCTAGATAGCTTTAGTAGCAGTGTGATGGTTCATCTGTTCTTCAGTCTTGTTCTACCAAACTTATATTCCATAAAATCTACTAGGCAATATTTTCCACCAAACTTTGTATCCTTCAGCCCTAAGGATAAAGATAATTATTAAATACTAATTATTAAATACTGCCTTAAAATAGAAATTAGAGATAATTTTATTTTATGTTTTAAATAGTTTATATTTTAACTTGGGGTTAACTGCTGAAGCTTGTGCTTCCAGACAGGAACTGTACATGTACAGACCTGCTGTGTTTTCTAAAGTTTTGCAAAGGAATGGAAGCAAACCAGTCATCTGGCAAATAAAAGACAAGTGCAGGGTGGAATAAGTTTCTGGTGATTATATAGTTTCAAGGAAACTTTTCTAAGGTCATCAAGTGAATCACGTCACAACGTGGAAAATATAGGATGAAATTTCTTAACTTTGCTAAAATGTTTGGGGAATTCAGGAGACTTTGAAAAATCCAATGCTTGTAGTTCTGAATGAGCCTGCTATATTCAGTAATTGGAGCCATATTTAAAGAAAAGAAAAATCCTCTCTTGACTGCAGAAAAGTTAAATAGGATGAATTGTAGCCACTGCCCCTCTGAGCAAAGTGACTAAGAGAGGACTTGTTTTACCTGTCTCTTGAGACAATGAATAACTGTCTTCTAAACCAGCTTAAATCACAGTCTGCCCAAGCATATTTACACTATGCCAGGGTAGCCAGGCAATCACCACGTTGCTAATTATAAGCAAGCAGACAATTTGGTTCTTTGGCAACTTCAGTGCTGCTCTTTTGCTGAATAACACTTAATTTCCAGCCAAATTTCATTTAAGCTTCTTTGTTCGAGGAGTTCCCTTCCTGAGTTAGAAGCCATGACATTTGAACACTTAATTGTACACTGCCATAATATTTACAGTTTATTTTTATTGGAAAAATGCAGTTCTGAGTAGAAAACTTCATCTTTATTTACAATTTGATCCTGTGTTGCAGATGAACAGCATGCAGAGAACCTGACAGCCCTATTAACAATACAATGCTCAGAAAGTACATTATGTACTTAAAAGATATCAAGCACATCAGGAGGAAGAAAAATGGAATTACTATGGTATAGCATGGTTCTTATTGTATTCCCAACTAGAATTTCAATTTGTTTTGAAGTTGCCAAAGTTTTGGTAAAAAAAAAAAAAAAGTCCACTTTTGTTCTTTCTGCCAGGAAGTTGAACACAGTTCTATTTCCACAAGAAAAAATGTAATAAAAAAATGGGACATCAAGAATAATCTTCAAATAGTTTCCCAGTGAAAAATATATAGATTTTGCTTCTAGCTCCCAGTAAAACAGTGTCTGCAGAGATGGCTTGTTTTCAGTCAAACTTTTCCAATTGTCTATCAAAACAAGTTTTTGATTCATTCTTTAATTAACAGTCATCCTGGATATTTTATCCTCTCTCCTATTTTCCAGTGGATTAGTAATTGTATTCTACCTTGGATATAGGGTCTCCATTACAGGTAAAAACTGATAGATATTAATAAATAAATAATAATAATTTTTTTTAAATTATATATATAGGGAGAAAGATGAAGTTATTTGCAGTCTTGGACTCTCTGTGGACACAAAAGTAAAGTCACAGTGATCATCTCCTTTTTGTAGAGAAAAGCAGAACTCGTTGGCAATATATTATTGTTGTGCACATTTGCATTTACTGAATGCAAAGAGGATGAAGTAATTTTATTATATATTTTTTTATTATTATTTTTTAAATAAAAGAGTGTTTTTTCCAGGAAAAAAGCACAGAGATATTGCTAATAAGGGCAGATACCTTTGATGTCAGACCTCACGCTGCATAAACTTCATGGACCCATCATTAGTTCTTGTCATCTCTTAGGGTCTTTTGGCTTGGGGCCAAACAATTGATATAGTAGAGAGCTTCCAGCTAAAATAACAGCCTCTGCATCTTTATCTTCCCATCCATCAGTTTGTTGGTGGAAGATAGGGCTAATTTGTCACTCTACCCACTTGGAAAAGTTTGATAAATGGCTTAATTAGACTTTTCTTTTTTAAGAAATCATCTTTCTTGAGAACTAGAGGTTGGGAAAACAATGGCTAAGGATTGAATTAGAAAAGGAAAATATTTTTTCTTTGGTAAAGATCAGAGGAAACATGGCTGTTCTGCAGGCACAAGAAGTGAAAAGAGTACAGTTGGTTGGAAGGAGGTTCAAGGAAAAAAACCCAAACCCACCCTAACACACAAGTCTTGTGTGAGCCAGAGTCACCCACAGACCACAGCCACATTAGAGCTCTCTAAAAAGTGCTTTAAAATAGGTAACAAAATATATTTACAACTAAAAGACCATCTAAATATCAAATTATCTCTAATGCTTTTTAAATCTTCCAGTGTGTCAGCTGTACTGAAGGGAAACAGGTTTTCCAGGAGGCTCCTGAGGTTAGTGCCTATGCCATTCAAAGTGAGGACTTTGCTTCCAACCTCAGTTCTTCAGTTTTGGGACAAAGAGGCTGCTCCAAGGCCATGTGCAATTCTGAACAAGTCAGTTTTTGAATGTTGCTGCTCAGATCATGCTAAAGGTAAAAGGAATTTTTTACATTTTTTTTTTTTTTGTGAGGTCATTACATGGCTTGTAAGTTAAAAACCTGTGAGGATTAAAATCAGTGGTTGTGATGCTTTTAGAATTTTCAGATTAAAAAAAAAGAACAAAGCTCTTCACTGGACTCTTTTTTCAACCACAAAGTTTAGATAATTATCCCTCCACTTTGCATGGATTATTCCAATATATAAGTGCATGAATCCACACATGTGGATGTGTCTGTGACAGCTGGCAAATCTTAGCAAGCTAAATATGTCTGGACTTCATATTTCTAATCATCTTTTTATGTAGCTGTTCCATTTGGGTCACTAAGGAAATATAACTCTCTATTCTCTGCTCTGACATAAATTAACAAGGCAACAGACAAACTGCATCCTCTTTTTTTTAAAAAAAAAAAGTGTTCAGAAATTGGATGTATTCAGAAATAATGATAAAACTTTTTATCCTCTAGGCAGAAACTTATTTTAGGAAGGAGAAGACAACTATTTTTCAATTAAAAAGCTTTAGAATCCCTTTCTCTGTAGCACACTAATCTGAAATGATGCTGAGGGGTAATAGGCCTGATATTAGTGCTTCCCCAAGGAACTGTCTTATCTCTTGCACTAAATTAACTGTGTCTTTTCTCACACATCCTAAAGCTGTCAGTTTGGGCATTCAGTGTAAGGAAACTGATTTAAAGTTTCTGAGAAGAAAGGCAAAACAAGTGTGTTTAAACAATAATGACCTCTTCTGGCCCAGTCTCCTTTCTGAAGTGGATATCCACTAACATGAAATCATTAACACTCCTGGAAGAGGTGAAGGGGACAGGTTGTGGGAGTAGCCTCTGCACGGGTCAAATCCTGGAGTCATTACCCATGTACAGACACAGCAGCAAATGCCAGGATAAAGTGGAGATGAATTGGGATAACACAGAGGTCTGTGTGAGGGCACCATTAGAGAGAGTCCTACTGGCCAACCCCCAGGCAACCAGCAGTTACAACTAGAAATGACTGATCACTCCTGGCTCCTTGGTGGCCATCTTTTTGCTATCCTCTGCTAGAAAATTAGGACATTTTCTACTTTGGGGGGTGATTTGACACCCCCTGATTCACATGAACAGTGTCATGGCCAGCACTGGACCAGCTGTTATGGGTGATGTTATTCATGCTCAGGTTTATGGGATCTGGTCCCAAGACAATAACTGCCTCTGTCACTACTGAACTGAAGATAAATGGTACTTGCAGCTTTAGATCTTCACTAGGAAATCTGATTAATTCCAGAATCTAGAAGTTCAGCAAAGTGGCTACACATTGGGAGATGAGAAGTGCATTTACAGGATTACTTCTGTGTTGAAGGGAAAAGAAATCAAGCAGTTTCTAATGTATAAAGAAATGTCTTAAGACACAAGGGTGGAAAAAAAAACCCCAGGAGTATGTCAACCCTTGTGTTGTTTGCTGTTATAAATTGAGTAAATGCAATATGGTTTACTGTATTTTAAAAATAAGAGCTGTCAGAAATAAAACTCACAAAGTCTAGAGTGATTCTTTTTCAATTTAGAGACAGTTGTGGGTATTAATATTTTAAATTAATTCAGCGTGTTTTGAATTGCTCTGCCACTTAATTTACTTAGAAACTAAAGCCATTTGTAACAAACCAGCAGGACTGGTTTTAAGTCAAACCAGTGTATAAGAACATGTAAAACTAATGGTGCACTTCAGACCATTAGAAAGGAACTTCTGGACTGTGTAAATGACAATGATTTCAATTTGTGTGCATTAGAAAGCAAACCTAAAACTCTACAGATACTTTGAAAAGAAATTAATTCTCCACCCAGAACTGGCCCAGAAGACAGCATATTTAGTAAATCAGTGCTACATGATAGAGAACAGACCCCAGGGAAGCCCTGCTCATGAAGTGGACACACAGACTGGTAGAGAGCTTTAAGCATTTCCAGTATGACAGCTTTGCTGTGCTGTAGGACTAGAAATGAGGAGTAGCTGGAAGTGGTCTTTGATGTCTCCTCTGAACATGCAGTAGTTGGTTTAATAAAACCACGAGACCTAATCTGCACATGGTAAGAACAGGCTTTTTTTTTTTTTTTTAAGGTACATTTAATGCCATTTGCAGTGTGATTGTAAATCTGCCATCAATTCCTTGTTTTGTATGTTCACTCCTATAACTTTAGAAGAACCTGCTGCATGTGAGTGGAGATGAACAGCTTGTCACCTGTTAAAATCACAGTAGAGAAATCATATCTAGCAGTCTCTCTTAAGACATGAAAGAAGCATATTTTTACTACTTCACCTCATGGTAAAGTGGTGAAGGAAAGTTTTATTCAAACATAATTCTTTATTGTTTTATTTAAAGTTCTGCTCTCAAGCTCTTCATAAAGTGCTTGGAAAATAGACTTTTCAGGAAGGGTTTTTCAAAATGATGCTTTCATTTGTATCTGTTTGAAAAGTTTAGACTGAACAGAGGACAAACAGAAGCAAAGGGCAAGATATAGTGAGGCATAAAAAACCCTGCACAAAACGGATCCCAGCTGGATTTCAGTCATCAGTAAAGACTTCAGCATTTGCTCCTAGGGATGAGCTGCAGATTGCTTTGCTATAGACCAACTTCACTCTGGGGAAGAGCAAGTGGAATCTATCACAGTAATAACCCTTTCCCTGAAATGAAGAAAATTGCCAACTTTCCACCCTCTCTTGGCACAAGAATCTCTGAACAGCAAGTTTAGGTATGGGGAGCTCTAGCACTGGGATTTGTCAGATAAATGGGAATGTTATTTAAACAACTGTGCATTGTTTGGTCATTTGGGCAAGAGCTGTTTTCAGAGGGGAGGGAAAATAACACAGTTGGGAAGGTGCTTTGTTGTGTCTGATGAGTTGGATTCTAGTTCCCCTGGTCTAGAGATAATCTCTGTCTGAAGTTTCTAGTCCATTCCATGTTACTATGCATTAAATTAACTGTGTTTTCTTTTCAGTACAGGTTCCAGTTGCTCTCCTCAACTCCCTAAGAAGGTGAGAGGGAAACACAGCAATGACTGGATATAAAACCAAGGGCAAGGACATAAAGCAGAGGCTATGTATGTACTCAAAATGGTTTATATATGCATGCTTTGATCTTTAAATGTAAACCTGAAGCTTCTTGCAAGTTAATAATTGCTCACTAGAACCAGATTTGCCTCTCACTGCAGCATCAAATTTGAGGTAATGATAGCAGCATGAAAAATAGTTGGCAGTGTGAAAAAGAGCTTCTAAGATGTTAATGCTTCAGACTCTTCTGGCTTTTTCTTTGCCTGTAGAACCAGAAATGAATGTATTATCCTTTCAAATTGCTTTGATAAATCTCTTTCCCTTCAGGATTAAACATTCCTGAACGTTTTTATGCCTCGCTGAGCTCTTTCAAACAAACATAAATTAATTCTTCAGCTCAAAATTTATACTCATGAGACCTAATTCCCCTTGCCTCTAACATTATTCTACTCATATTAATTTGTGCAAAGTGACCATAATGTTACTCTTCTGATGTCTTACATACCTGCTTTGGGCACTTACTGAGGTAGAGAGATCATGTGTGGCACTAAGCAGTGGGAAACAAGACAAGAGATTGATTCCCCAGTGTCCTAAGGGGGCAAGTGGGTTAGTTAGATGTTGAATATCAATTGAAGATGTGAATCCAGGACATTTTTGTGCTTGATGTGAGTGCAAATGCAGGCTTAACCACTAGGTACTGGCTTTGCTGTGATGTAGCATATCTCCACTGAATTCAGGCAAAGCCAAACGTGTGTAGAGACAAGAGTTTGAGCCCCATAAATATTCATGCACAAATATTTGCAGAATCATTACTGGCACAACATGACTCAGCTCTCTTGAAATAATGAGCCACCTGATTTATGCCACTAACTTTCATGCACTGTGCTGAAAGCTGACACTGTTCATGTGATACAGAAAACAAATTTTGTGGGATTTTTTTTCCTCCTTTTTTTTTTTTCTTTCTCTGCAGGAAAGGTACCCCACTGAAAATAGTATCAAAAAAACACTACAAATCTCTACCAGAGTGCTGCAGTTCCACACAGCCAAGTTTTCATTAGGTTTTATGAACATTCTAGGAACCACATGGCTTTGCTGATGGGGGTGTTCATTTACATTCATGTGGACAGAGGGGGACAGTGTCTGCTCCCCACCCCTGGAGCCACTCTGCGGGGCAGCTTCTGGTCAAGGTGCTTGTGGGGAGCTGTGGGTTGTCCAGGCTGCCTTTGGAGGGCACCCAAAAAAGCTGAAGCCACTCTGCAGGTCTTTGCTGCACACTAACCAGGCTCCCAGTGAGCTGCTCCAAGCAGAGGAGGGGCACCAGTGAATTTGATGTGGGAGAAGGCAGTTCTACAGGGCAACACAGCCCCAGCTCATCAGGTTTTGAATCACCCCCATGGTGACCTCCATGGAAGGATATCTTAATCAGCCACAATGCTGTTGTTTGTCTGGGCCTCAGGCTTGGCAAAACAGTTTTCTAAGGTGGCTGAGGTTAAAAAGTGAGTGTTTTGTGATCTCAGGTTTTACAGTATGAGAATTTGCTATGAAGTGGCTTATCTGAAGCCTTGCTCCTTTTTTGCTGTTTGCTTTTCTAAGAGCCTACCATATCAATACTGTGTATATACACAAAGAACATCCCAGTAAACAGCTCCTGTACTGGACTTATACAGTAGCTTAGAGGAGGTAAGTAACTGGCAAAGTCTAAGAAGATGATGAAGATTTGGTAGAAGGTGAATTCTTGTCCCAGCAAATCTTTGTCAAGAAATCAGTGCTCGGGAAGATGGAAGGAATGATCCATCCCAGTTCAGAGAGAGCCTGAAGCACCTTTATATTAGTTTAATAATTAATATTTTCATGTTTAATTATGTACTCCTAGTGATACAACAGCACTTGAATGAATGAGATGGTGCACCAAGTAATAGGGAAAAATAATAAGAAAAAAAAATCGTGTTTCAGATTATGGCTATTTTAGAATTCATAGGAGTTTAAAAAAGCTATCTGTTTTTTCCTTCACATGTGTGGCATGTCATATAAGCAGACTAGGAATTCTCTGGTTCAGGAGAAAGGTTTATATGTGATGTAGTACAATCCTGAAGTACTGAGGGGTAATATACAAAAATATTTTACAGTGAGATACATCTAATTTGTCTTTTCCTTACCATTTGACCTGATGTTTGGCTGCTAACCAGTCATCCTGTCATTGGACTTAGAAAATTACACTCTCATTTCCTTTAGTGACAGGGAAACTGCTAAAGGAAGTCTGCCATACTCAGTTTAATTTAGAGCATCATCCAAATGAACAGATGTTTATTCAAATATCTGCTAGAAAAGGAAGTGGGATTCTTCCAGTCACACCACTGTGACATTGCCAGTACTCTGGACAGGGCAGGATCTGTGCAAAAATGCCCTCCTTTGCACTAGGGTATCACTAACTCAGTGGGAAAAATGGGGGGAAAATGTTTTAATATTGACTGTAAAACATACTTTTTTCTTTTTTTTTCTCCAAGTGTCTTGATTTTGTGATTAAAATGTAAAGTTTATTTGCCATTCAAATGGATATATGCATTTCTAACGTATTTTTTAGTGGGTTTTATCATTGATCTACTTAAATCTGGAAGCAGATAAATGTAATTCCAAATGAAATTAGATAAAGATAATATTAATCCCTAATGCTTTTACATAATGGCTTCCTATTAGATTGCAAGTAGTAAGTTTAGAATTTGCTAGTGACATGGTTTATACTGAAGAGTTATTCCTTGCCATTGGTGTATTTTTATTACTTAAAAATTCAATCATATTCCTATTATGTTTGTTACCAATTGAATGCATTATATATTAAAAATTGACCTCCTAAACCATTCCAGGTAAAAACCAAATTAAATTAATAGCAAGTAAAAGTGATTTCAATAGCAGAGGGTTTATACCAATTTAATTCAGTTGATTACAGAACCTTTGGTATTTTGTCCTTCTTTAAAAAAAAGGGGAGGTACAAGGAATAGTTACTGCTATGAAGAAATGTTCCACTGACAGAAAAACTCTTACTAAACATTTCAGACATCTCTAAAATATTGAGAACTAAACAAACTGGTTATTTTTAGGGATCCAAGGGTACCCCAGAACTTTGGAAAATTATGGACTGCTGTTAGTACTCTGGGATTTTATGTACATAAAAAAACCAACCCAAAACAACAGTTACTGCCATTCTTCCCAAATATTGATATTTACTTTTAGTGTGTTTGTTATTCTTTATTTTTTTCTATAATATTTGTACAAGCCTCTTGAATTCTTTTCAATATTACAAACCAGTTAATGTTCAAAATGCCCTTTTGCTTTGTACATACAAAGTGACTGCAGAGAAGGCACCGTGGTTGTAAATTAGAGGCAGCATTTAATATCTTATCTATTCTAATATTTAATATTGGAGGAGAAATTACTTTCAACTAAATCCTAACCAGGTTTTAAAATTGCAGCAAAAGCCAGACTTACCCTTAAGAACAAACAAGCTGTGTAGGCTCCATATCTAAAATAGTTTGTGTCCTTTAAGAAACTTTGGTCCAGTGCCAACATACATCCCCCCTTATAACTGTATTTTGAAAAAAAAAAAAAAAAATA